>JAODAL010004155.1:0-160960 GCA_025379985.1 Phyllomedusa bahiana
ATGTTCAGGGGCAAACCATGCACAGAGGCCCAGTGGAGGTTTCCCCTGCTCCCCTTTGGCCCATTCCAAGCCCTTCTTTAACAAGCATATATGACCATAATATTTAGGGGAGCCTGAGTTGGATTCTCCCCTTGGCTCCCACAACCAATATCTGCAGGAAGTAGATATATACAGGCCACACCAATAGGAACAGTTCATATTTAGAACTTGAATCCATATAAACTTTACACAAATACTTAGTGCAGTAAATAACAATATAAAATACTTCACATAAAAACCTGTAATACATCCAGTAAGGTTGCAGATGCAAAGAATTAAGTCCTGTTTATGCATACATTTTCGTTCTGCAAGCTCGGGCTGTCAGCACATCCATGGCCACGTTGACCTTAACGTTTTGGAGGTCTCCACCTCCTTTCTGAGAAGTGTGGCCATGGACGTGCTGACAGCCCCAGGATGCTGAATGAAAATGTATGCATACATAGGACTTTATTCTGTGCATCTGCAACTCTACTAGCCGTATTTCAGGTTTTGTATGTGAAGTAGTATTCTATATGTTATCAACTGCACTGAAGATCCATGTAAAGTTTATATGGATTCAAGATAAAAGTTATAGATCTATGAACTGTTTGTTTTGGTGTGGCCGGTATACACACTTTTGGCCACTCCAAGCCTGCACAGGACACAGGGGACTTTCAGATGCAACTACTGTCTCTGCATCACCTACAGCTGTGCCTTTTAGAAAGTCTGAATATGTAGAGTCCCTGTCAAGGCTCCTGTTTACAAGTCTTAGGTAACACTGTGGTTACCCGTGTGATAATTTTAGCCCATGGACTGGGTTGTATATCTATAAGCACTGACTGTCAGAGACAAGTACAGAACAAAGGGGTGACCTTGTGTGTCCTTGCTGTCTATCACTGACAGGAAGCATCACAACAGCCAGATACTTCTGGGACAATGGATGTCTGACAACACTGATAGTGAGCACTGTGATAAAATGCTCACTATAATTACCCTTCCTACTAGGTCATTGGATTGTTTCTGTGAATATTGTTGCCCCTGATGGTAAAGAAGATGCTGGGGCACCTGCATGAGAATGAATAATACAACCTGCAACCTGATTTACACAGGTACACCCCCATGGTCAAGGTCGGATGACGCACATTTATAGCTTATTTTGTTTGTGAATGTTGTGTTTGTCCTCCATTGATTTGAACTGGGGAAAACTATTGGAATGTCTGAACACTGCAAATATTAGTCTGCTTAAAGAATACCGTGTATTTCCATTCTGCGGGCCTTACATATGTAGCACTATAAATTGCTTAAAACAGTTGTCCCTCTGTGCTGCTTAACAGAGCTACAGCCAGCTTGTATGGTATATTCACATGGGATGGATATATGTTTCATCATAACCTTTGAGACTGCTCCTGTAAGGGTACGTTCACATGGGGCAGCTCTTATTGGCTCTTAGAGCAGATGAGGGTGGGTTCACTCTACAGTAATGACTATGTTGCAGGTATCCATCTTGGTACCATGAAAAAATATACCCCGGCGGATACCACACCACTGCTGCATCGGCCTAATAGAAGATAATAGAGCAGATGTAGAACTGCGTGGGCTACGTTTTCTCTATATCCCAGTGCATATGCTTATTTTACAAGACTCAATAATATAGTCTACTACGCTATTGAGTCCCGCAAGAAATGTGTACGCCCTTGGGAAATATAGCACGCGTAGCCCATGCAGTTCTACATCTGCTCTGTAAGGCTATGTTCACACGGCGTACTGCGGAGTGTACAGTACGTGCCGCAATACGCCGGGTGTTCTGATCAGCGCGTACTTCCAAAGCACGGGGGGAGGGGGAGGGAAGGGACGGACCATTGACACGCATTGTCAGCGGCGCGTAAGCGCTGCGAACAATTGACATGTCACTTCTCTCCCCGGGCGTGCGATACGATCGAAGTAATTCATTGTTCTGTATGAGAGCTATGAATTACCGTAATTGCGGCGCGCATTTCGCGGCAAAATGCGCACGCAAATACGCGGCAAAATAAGCCGTGTGAACACACCTTTATCCCTTTATCCTCTATGAGGCCGCCACAGCTACGATGTGGTATCTGTCGGAGAACCTTTTTTCACGGTACCCAGACGGATACCTGCAACGCAGTCATTACCGTAGTGTGAACCTGCCATTAGTTATGGATTTATAGCAGATTCTACTGTGGATTTTTTTTACTTTGACTTCAATGGGAGAAGGCAAAATCCACAGGAAAGATTTGTCTGTAGATTTTAGTAAAATTTGCAATAAATCCACATAAAAATCCGCCGTATTTAAACATAGAACCGGCCTTAAAATCTGTATCACAAGTTGCATTAAAATCATTATTTTTTCCAAATGTGGATTTTGCAACAAATTTCCCTCCAGGGTTAATGAATTAAATCTGTGGTGGAAATCTAACAGCACTCCTGCAACAGACAGCGTATGGAACGGATTTGAAAATCCACAGCATGCCTAGAATCAACTGCAGATTTTTTAAAAACCCTATTCACTTATATTATATCGTACTTTTGTTGTAGGTTTTATGCAGTATGTGAATGCATCCAGTAAGAATGTATACATCTATAAATATGTGTTAAGACACTATTGTAAGCTACTTTATATTATTACATTTCTATACAGACACGTGCTGCATACAATAAAGAGTTACTTATATTGCACTCATTCTACTCATACCACAGAACTGCATTTTCAATTAGGCTGGTTGTTAAGGTATGTTCACACGGCGTGTTTACTCCGTGTTTATATAGCTTTTAGCTGGTGTTGGATCCGTTGTCGGCCCCCCAAAACGCAGTAAAAATAGAAATGTGATTTCATTTTTTATTTTAAAAAGCTCGGTTTCATACAAGTGTTTCCGATACGTGCCCTTGGTCTTTGGGATCCTTTCCAAGAAATAAAAGTAAATTCTTTGCCCAAAAGAGAGCGGAACCCTTTTTAAAAGTATGGGTGCGATCCGCTGCATCCAAAAATGATCCCCAAACATAGTGCTGTTGGATACGTGTTGGATGTTTAGTCCCATCGATGCGCGTTTTGGGATGCGATTTTCGATTTCACCCCACGGTCCGAAAGTATCCCCAAAAAGCCGTGTGAAAAATACCCCTTTTTGGGTCGTCACCAAGTTATTGGAGACAACCCCAGCGTTTGTCGTTCCCAAATGCTGGCACTTTGTTTTTTCATTTTTTGAGAAAAAATCATTTTTCGACCCGTGCCTCTGCCATTTAAAGATTTTTGATTATTAAAAAAAAGTTTAAAATTGGTCAAATTTTACAAAGCTATTTTCGCCATGTAGCTGTGAGATCAGTAACAGCAGCCTGGCTTATACTTATAGCCGGGCTCCTGCCGAAAACTGCTGGGATAATTCCAGCCGTGAGAGTTTAACCTCTTTTGCCGCTTCGAGCTGTTGCTAAGTTTGCCGCCCCCTCTTTTTCAGACCACCTCCATTTTTTTTTTTTACGGGGGCCTTTTGCCCCCAAATCATAATTTCCGCCTTTAAAAAAAAAAAAATTGTGTCTTTTTTAATTGAGTAATCATGTTTGTTTTTTGTTTGAACATTTTTATGTATTAGGGGTTTTCTTTACTTTATTTTTAGTTCCAATCAGGGACACAGTACTATTTTGTTATGCATTATAGTGTATGTGACAGTAGATATTATTGTATATAATATTGTATAGTGTCTGCGGCAGAGTGTAATAGGCTTCTGTACATGACAGACCCAGAGGCCATTATTTGGCAACCATGGGAACCCTGCAGTTGTGTTTCAGGGGTGCCCATGGGTGACAGAGGGAGCCTTCTCCCTTTGTTAACTACATAGATGCTGTGGAAGCTACTGACAGCGGCATCTAGGGGGTAAATGACCAGGATCTGAGCTTGCTTTGCTTCTAGCCACTGCAATAGGAGCCCGACTGAATATTATACCCGGCACCTGTTTCGGATGGTGTGTGCACAACTTTTCTGGTGGTCTGGGAGTGTTAGAGGCAACAGTCCCCACTCTTCCCGATAGCTACACCACTGACTGCGGCATCTAAGCAGTTAACTAGAGGTCGCCCATTAAGACCTCATGAAGCAGTGAAGGCCCCCAGGTCTGCTATCCTAGTAGATATATTAGGACCACGCTTCTGTGTGCAACATGAAATAGAGCAAACGTAATCCAAAACAGACCACCTTTGCTCTACATAGATTCTTATGGCACCGCCACAGTATATGTTGGGTTATCTCTTTCAAGGTAAACTGGCTGATAACTGCAACGGAGGCACAAAATGAGATGTGAACGTGCCTAACCCAAAATCAATACAAGATATGTAATGTTATGTATTTACACAATGACTTTTCTGTAAACTAATTATATCACATTCAAAATAGTGTTAAAAGGTGAACATAATGTACACATAAGGCTGAATATATCAGTAAATATTTGACTTTTGATCTATCCAACATCTGTGATTAAAGGTTTTTCCCATCTAATCACAACTTAGCATACCGTACAGTTGGCACAGACTTCCAGTCTTAAATGTACCCACCAAAGAACCCTTAAAGTTGCAATCAATAGGCTCAGATGAAGTACATGTCACAAAAACACATTGAGAGTGCCTGCAAGGAGAGTCAGGAAGGAGTTAATTCCCTTGCAGACTGGAAATAGCAGGTACCAGTTAGTGATGTGATCAATGTGACATGGGTCGGCACTGAGGCCGAAAGAGGATTAAAAATCAGCAGAGAGCCTGTGTTCCTCCCGCCTCCAATTACATGTGGCTAAAGGTTATATAACCATTCAGGTGTTCAAAGAAAGCTTCGGCCTGAAGCAGGGGTCTGGGACTTCATGGCGACACTATTGGGACAGGTTCTTTTTCCTCCTTTGTCTTTTTTTTAATACACACTTTCACTTTATTAGTTAATGAGTTGTATGAGACGTACAAAATATGTCTGGGTTCATATTCATTTTTCAACTGCATCAAAAATGCAAGCAGGACAAAACCCCCCCCCAAAACATGAGTTTCGTAACGCCTGCACTTAAATGGAGGTATCTGTATGTCCAAGGTGCATGCCGGGGGTATGGAGCAGGCTTTGCACAGGGCAAGTGACAGCTGTTGGATGCTGCCAGCTAATAGGATTGGAAACAGCTCTGATCCTGGCCATTTAACCATTTAGATGTCTGAATGATTAGAATGTTGAGGCACAGTCCACTGCAGCTCCTGAGTGAGTCCTCTGTAATGTGATAGCAGGGTGGCGTTTGGTTGCCATGGCCAGAGGGCTATGGGAAGGTGTAATAGGAGATCAATTAACTGCCTATATGCGGCATACAGATAGCATGCCATTTATACCAAACTGTCAACTCCATAAAAACAGAACCCCCACTAAAGTTGCAAAATTGCATTTTTTCACGATCCACCCAACAACAAACTTTTTGGAGATTTCCCAGTACATGATATGATATGGTCAATGGTACCGTTAAAAAGTTCATATTGTCCCACAAGTAACAAGTTCTCTATGTAGATGGAAAAATAAGAAAATTATGGCTCTTGGAAGGTGGTGAGAAATAAACGAAAAACAAAAATAGCTTTTTCCTCAAGGGGTAAATTAACCCAAGTTTCACCTGTATTCCAAATTAGAGTTGTTTCAAAACCATCTGCATTCAAAAAATGCATTTTTGCCCCATGTCTTTTTGAGGCATTTTTAAACACGTGTTTTCTACATTTAGTTGATAAATGCATGCAGCAATGCAACGTGTGAACCAAGCCTAAAACTTATGATGGCAAGGTATCAATCCAAAGAATTAATAGATAATTAACTAAGGAAAAACTTCATGTAATAATGTTGGTGAAGGTTGAGGTAGAGTTAATACCTGGTTCACATTTGCCTCAGAGGTTCTGTTCGGAGCCTTCCTTGCAGTTTCTGTAAAAAATGTTGGAAGAAATGGTACAGCATGCTGCACTGTTGTTTCCATCAAAATGATGGGCCCAATTGTATTCAATGGGGTATGATGCCTGCTGTTGGTGTCCATCCTGTAACGAATCTGGCACAATTGTTATTTTCAGTTTGGGTCTAGTCTAAGACAGTGGATTGTTTTAGTAGTAATAGACCACTACTAATGTAGGGACAGAGGTAAGGTAAGCCTGTAGTCCCAGAAGCCGAGACCATCTCGTAAGGTTCATAAGTTGTAGGGTATGGGGGACAACCCCCAACGGTGGGTGTCTTTGTGGATGCAGGTACAATTGTAGCAGGGGAACTGTCCAATATCTTATACATCTTACATTTTCTGTTCCAACTTTTAAATACTGTTTTCTTAAGAACACATTAGGTATTTTACAGTCCTTATCCAGTATGACAAGGATGAAGCCTTTGGAACCAGCCACATTCAAGCTATAGCCTTACTTGCCTTGTTTGAGAGGGATATCAGGTAGAATTAAAAAGAGGCATGCTTTAGGGTCATCAGAAACAGATAACCTCATATTGTCATGTAGATATTTAAGAACTTGCCTCCAATAACTACAGATTTCTGCGCTGGCCTAGAGGAAAGGGGAAAAAAAAAACCTGAGTAATACAGCACTTTGGACATGGAATTGGGAACTCTTGGCGGAACTTGAGAAGGCTAATATGCAATATAAAGAATATAGAGATGAGTATATATTAGCCGTACAGTTTAAATAGTTTAGGGGTTTCCAGTGCTAAAGACCATTCCTCATGTGACCAACATTGTGTTTCCAAATGGACCATACAGTGCAAGGTATTTCTTATTTTTAAAAGGAAGTACTTTCCCATAGAACACTAAAACGGTTCCTTTCCCTGGGGGTTGTAAAAGGAATTTCAGAATATAGCAATCATTCATAATTAGGGAGGCTCCCAGGTTCTGAGTTTGTATGGCGTCTCCTAATTGAAGGTGGTGGTTGTGAATAAGGTCGCTATAGTCTTGAAGGTGTTGAAGTAATTTAATGATAATGACAGTGCATGTAACGTACATAAATTCCAATTTTCTTCCAGAGATATGTACAGGGGAGATGGATCAATTTGGACATCTCTTAAGTGTGTAGCAGTCTAATCCCATTGAGAAACAAGTATTATGAATAGCAGAAAGGACCGTTAGGCTATGTTCACACGGCTTAAATTGGGACGTATTTCGGCCTGTATTTCGCGGCGTACTGGGCTCAATACGGGGCTCAATACGTCCCAATAATTACGGTAATCCACAGTTCTCATAGAGAAATATGGATTACGCCTCCTCTCCCCACTCGGACAATATGCCACGGGGGAGATAACTGACATGTCAATTACTAGCGGTGAATACGCACCACTAGTAATGAATGTCTATGCGGTCGGCGGGCTGTCCGCCCCACGAGAGTCGGCGCGAGCTCCCGAAATCCCGGCGTAATTGCGGGGTGTAATTATGTCCCGCAATTATGCCGTGTGAACTTAGCCTTATAGCCTATATTAGTATGGAAAAATATACATATGGAGTCAATGTACAATAAATGGGATGGGCATCTGTAGATATCTGAATAGGTCAGATTATTAGTTTCTTGACGCTGGATAGTTTTGAGCTATTTTAACAGGTGAGATGGGATAGCGGGATCACCTAGTAAAGCTGCATGTCAGGAAGGGCAACACCATCCTCCCAGACAGGAAACCAGTATATTATACAGTTTATTGAATTGTTTTTTCGGGATGTAGCTAGGTGACTATAACAGGACATACGATATCTTAGGGAGAAGTATTTACCCAAGCTGATTCTTGTAGGTACAAAGAAGAATACAATACACCAAGCATGGATTTTATATGTGACATCATTTAGTAAAGGTACAAGGTAAGGTGAGTAAAGGTTGTCACAGGACAAGTTATCAGAATCCCCAAGTACACTATAAGAGTGGACCACTGAAGGGCTGTAAGTGAATGTGCCAGCTTTGTCTAGGGTCCACTTCAATAAGAAGAACGTGGGATTTGTGTGAATTAATTTTTAGGCTGGACTAGAAGCCATAAAGGTTTTCAGATGGATTTACAGACAGTCTTCGGTTTTGAAAAACACCTGTAATCCGACTGTCAACCTTTTACATAGATTTAAATAGAAAATCTGTGCAGTAGTTCACATTGCAAGGATTTTCTGCTGGACATTATTTTACACTGCCGACGTAATGAAAAACTTAGAACATGTTCATTCTTTTGCCCAGTTTTCGGGCGAAACATGAACAATTCAATGTAAAGGGTTTGGCACTTGAAACCTAAACCGCAATCCAAAAGCCATTCTCCTTCGTGCAAAAAAATTGAACAAAATACCGTCCCGTGGATAATCTGACCGGTATTTTGGCATTGCCGTGATTAAGTGCACCCTAAGTGTGCAAGTTCACACGACGTATTTGCTGCGGTTCTGCCGAGGCGTTTCCGCCTGGTTCCGCGGCTGAACCTCGACCATATGCAACGCCGCAAACTCGCATTTCCCGACGAGGGTTTGCGGCGCGGGTTTTGCCGTGGTGACGCCGCAAGTGGGGCGCGGTTTGTGGCGAGGGTTTGTCCCCATGCAAATTAGTAGGCAGGGGAAAACCACAGCGACACCCGTGGCAACACCGCACCGCCGCCGCGCTGAGTACTCCCTGTCAAGAATTGACAGGAGAGTTCTCAAACACGCGCAGCAAGGCCGCGGCTAAACCCGCGGCGTGTGAATATGAACGCGGTTTCCCATAGGAAACCATGTTAATAAAGTGGGTGCGATTTGGATGTGGTTTTGGCCGCGGAAACCGCGTCGGAACCCGCGGCCATAACCTCGTTCAAATCAGTCGTGTGAACATGCCCTAAAGGACAGACCCATCTGCAGAGATTGGTCCAGGCCAGCAAGATATAGCAATATATCAACAAACAGGCTCTCAGTTTCGATCACAGGTCCATCTGGAATCCAGAGACTCTTTTGTAAATGTTAAAAGTGGTATGCTTTGGACAATCCACTTTCAGTGATCAGATGGGGGACTTGAACTCCCTTGCCATGCTTGCACAGTAGAAATAAAGAATTACATGGTTCCCATTAAAATTGATGTCTGGTTGATTGTCTGTCTGTCTAATGCATGGAGTTGTGAAATCCTCTAGAGAGAAAGGTGCTCTTTGTATCTTTCCCCTGTTCTGTTAGATGATACTTCCGAACTGAGAAGTCCCTCTACTGACTCCGAATTCTCCAAAAGGGACCTGATCCTGTAGAGTTCTAACTTTTTTCTATATACATATCCGAGGGTCCGTTGCAGTGTTTCAGTGGTGTAATTTGAAGTATCTGAATCCTCAGGTACAGAAGTGTGCAATAAACCCTATTAAAACTCATTATAACCCTTCAGACAAACCTGCATTCCATGGACTCTGAGATCCCCTGGTGCTGAATGGAGTTATGGAATGCTGACATGTTTTTCTCATTTTCAGCTGCTATTGTGGATTAATCCCCAAATCAACATCTCTCAGCAAAATAGAATTTCCTTTTCTTTCTACACAAAAGTCAAGCAGCCTCAGTTTCTATCTCTCCAAAACAGACTTCCTTTTCCATCATGTCACTATGTTTGTGTTCTGTAAAAATCAATGGTACTTGATATAACTTAAGCATCTGTGAATAAATATTAGGCTGCGTCTACACAGCAGAGTGTAAAATACTGGTTAGATACTAATTGGAATACAACCAGTATTATAGAGTCGTTGTTTGGTTTTTTGTCCCTTTTTTTTTTGCCCTGACTTTCTGCCGCGGTTTTCGGATTTTGGGCACCCCCTGCCATGGAACAGTACTATAATCTGCCATTTTCTGGCAGATTATAGGACATGTTCTAATTTTTTGAAATCGGATTTTGGAATTGAGACAACAGCTTGGATTTTCTATTGCGGTCTATGGAGATCGTTTACAGTGGGATTTTTGCAGATTCTAAATATTAAATCCGCTTTTAAAATCCAAATGTAAACCAGTCCTGTGGAAACATAGCCTAACAGTACATGTAGATTTTAACAAAATTTCATGATGTAAAGCTATGTAAAATGCTGAGTTTATGAGTAACATCAAATCTGGTGCACTATTTCACATCTAACGCTGCATTCAAGATTCAACAGTGACTTAAAACTTTAAATGACCATTCCTGATATTTCTGCTTTAGTAAATACTTGTGTTCCCTGTGAGATAATAATTCTGGAACCTCTTGTCTCATATCTCTAAGTTGTGTTGTTCTCTGTTATTCTTTGTAGAAGTTTCTGCCTGAATGAGTCAAATGGGTGTTGCCAATTGGGGCCGTGTCTTTACACAGTCTGACCTTGTCCAGTCGGTGCTGCCGGAGACACACGCTTCTTAAACTTGAATGGTAACAACCAGGGGCATAACTAAAATTCATATGGCGACAAAGCTAAGTGAGATTGGGCCTCACCACCTAATGACAAACTAAAACAGCAGGATAATGAGCAATGATTACAGGTATAAATGATGCTGCCATGTAACAGCGGACCAATATAGTAGGGCTGGAGCTAGAAGCCACCAACTATTTCCCTACAAAAATGAACAATATTTTTGTACCTGAGTGGGCCCCCTCAACCTTTGGACCCCATAACACTTGCTATGGCTGCTATGACTATAGCTACAGTGGGTATGGAAAGTATTTAGACCCCTTTAAATTTTAACTCTTTCTTTCATTACAGCCATTTGGTAAGATCGAAAAAGTTAATTTTTTTGCTCATTACTGTAACACTCTGCCCCATCCCATCTTGATAGGAAAACATAGAAATGTAGATATTTTTTCAATCAAATTAAACAAGAAAAACATAATATCACATGGTTCCATAAGTATTCCAGACCCAAGCTCAGTATTGGAGTAGAAGCACCCATTTGAGCTAGTACAAGCCATTAGTCCTTCTTGGGAATTGATGTAACAAGTTTTTCAACACCTGGATTTGGGATCCTCTGCCATTCTTCCCTTGCCTGTCCTCTCATATTCCCTCAGGGCTGGAGGGTGGAATGTTGTGACCACCATTTTCCAAGTCTCACCAGAGAACTCTCAATTGTTTATGGTCAGGGCCTGGCAGTGGCCAGACAAGAATGGGCACAGAGTTGTTCTGAAGCCACTGCTTTGTTATTTTTATCAGGTTGCTTAGGGTCATTGTCTTGTAGGAAGATTGAACCTTCGGCTCATATCCTTGAAGGTCAGAACGTCTTGGATGAGTTTTTCACCAGGATATCTCTGTACTTGGCCGATTCATGTATCCCTTGAATTGCCAACCATGTCTCCTTGTCCCTGAAGCTGAAAAAAACAACCCCCATAGCATGATGCTGCCACCACCATTGTTTGCGACTGTTGGGATTGTATTGGCAGGTGATGAGCAGCGGCCTGTTTTTCTCTCCATGGAAATCACATACCGCTTACTAATTAAACCAAAAAGTTCAATCTTCGTCTCATCAGACAGAGAAATGCTTATTTCTCATAGTCTGGGAGTCCTTTCATGTGTTTATTTTGGCAAACTGTATGCGCCTTGTCATATGTCATGCAAACTGAGGAAGGCTTCCATCAGCACCCTCTGCCATTAAAGCTCCCGACTGCGTGGATGTCTGAAGTGATTAGTTTGACTTTGTGGAACCTTTCTCCATCTCCCTACTGCATCTCTGAGCACAGAAGCCACAATCATCTTTGGGTTCTGCTTTACATTTCTCACCAAGGCTCTTCTCCCATGATTGCTTAGTTTGGCTGGAGAACGGGCCAGGTCGAGGAAGAGTTTGGTTCGTCCCAACTTCTTCCATTTAAGGACTAATGGAGGCCACTGTGCTCTTCGGAACGCCTTGAGTGCTGCAGAAATTCTTTTGTAACCTTGGTCAGATCCGTGCCTTGCCACAAGTTTGTCTCTGAGCAACTTGGGGTTTTCTTTAGACCTCATGCTTCTCGTGTGCTCTGACATGCACTGTGAGCTGCGAGGTCTTATATAGACAGGTGTGTGCCTTTCCTACTCAAGTCCAATAAGTTTAATTAAACACGGCTGGACTCCAATGAAGAAGAAGAAACCATCTCAATGATGATCTAAAGGAAATGGACAGCATGTGTAGTTAAATATGAGTGGTCAAACAACAGCGAAAGGGTACTGAATACTTAAAACCATGTGATATTTCAGTTTTTCTTGTTTAATAAATTTGCAAAAATATCTACATTTCTGTTTTTTTTCCCTTTCAAGATGGGGGGGGGAGTGTACATTAATGAGCCAAAAAAGGAACTTTTTGGATCTTACCAAATGGCTACAATGAAAGAAAGCGTGAAATATTTAAAGGGGTCTGAATACTTTCCATACCCACTGTATGTCCATGATCAATAATATTGTTCACTTTGCGCTCTCAAGTTTTTTCGTATAATTAGTAGACACAGTAGTTCCTTATGTGTGCAGAATTTATAGCATTGCTTATCCTTAGCAACTAGGTTCAAAAGTAGAATTAGCAGACATACTACTCCCCTATCTGTACCGAACCTTTTGTATAGCGTAGAGTTAACAAAAGTAGTGTGGCACAGAGTAAGCAGATCAGTAGGCAAATGGTGTATAAACCAATTCCCAGCATTTTGCCATTTAGGGGCTGTGGAAAGTAACAACTCTGCTCTACCAGTAGCAGTTGTATTGGTCACCAAGCTGCCACATTGCAGGCTAACTCAGAAACGAATGAACACAATGGAGGGTCTTATGAGATATTTTCAGGCCTTTCTAGGGTTTCTACTGCAGTTGTTTATAAATGTTCTTTTGGTATAACGTAATCCACATTTTCAGAACAGTAATGATAGTTCTTCTTTGATTCCCAAGTCCTCCATTGGTAAAACCCTGGTATTTACCATCCTGCATACATAAAGAACAGCAACAATTTATCTGCAGCTATATAATCAGCTATAATAAAACGGCAAATAATAACAGTGTATTAATCCCCTCATTACATCATATTTCCATGACTTCAGCTGAATTTACAACCAGCCGCTTGTGATGCAACCTGACACCAAGCGAGTTACAAGCTCAATTATAGCCGGGAACCAGGCAAATATGGCTCTGTGAATCAGCAGCTACTCCGCAGTTAGTTCTTGTCTCCCAGATGTAGAGAGTTTGCGGCTCGCGGGAAAGTGGTAGTAAAATGTCTTCACTGTGGATAAAGTCTGAGGAACTATCTCCTGGGAAGAGGCTGAGATCACAGTCTGAAGCTAGAGACTTGACTTTTTGGAAGAACTAATTCAGAAAGTAAGACCAGTTCTACATGGAGTCTTTTTGTACTGCTACTGATTGATTTTAACTGTTGAGTGACAGCTGTAGTTCATAAGATTGCATATAATTATCTTTGCCAACCTTTTCTGTACCGATTCCCCGTTCTTCCTGGGAATGCCACCAATCTGCCTGGATTGCATTTTTCAGATGCTTTTGGCGGAGCAGTCTTGCTTTCTCCCCCCTTGTCCTGCGGCTCTGGCAGGATGTTCCGGAGGGACACCCAGAGTCCTGCTTTCATCGGGACATTGCCAGTTCATCGTTGGTTTCCAGGCCACTGCCGTGGGCCCAGAGCGTTGGTGATCTTTTCAGCTGTATGCACTTCCTCTGGAAGTGCATACAGTTGAAACTGCTATTGCGGAGCACAGAGTGCGAAGCTTGTGGCCCTCCGGAGTATCCAGCAGTGCCGGAAGACAGAAAGCAGCGGGTCCCTTGTCAGGGGAGCTGAGGAAGGGGGAGTACTATTAGTTTTTTTTTTTTACCTGGACCTGTACAGCTGCCTGACTAGGGGGTCATGATATACCTGCCTACAAAATACGGGGGACAATTACCTACCTACAGAATATGGGAGATGTATACCTGCCTAGAAAATATGGGGGGTCATATACATCTGCCTACAAAATATGGAGGACATGATATACCTGCCTAAAAAATATGGGGGATGTGGTATATCTGAATACAAAATATAGGGTACATTATATACCTGCCTACAAAATATGGGAGACATATACCTTCCTACAGATTATGGGGGAGATATAGCTGCCATCAGACTGAGGGCCCTATGTACCTATATCCTACTGAGGGGACATATACACCTACCTACCTTATTGAGACCCATATAGGAACGTTTGAGGACTCCCCATCCCGCACGACATCCGATTTTCCAACTAAAAAGGGGGTACCAAGATTTTTCTATATCCATTAGGGGGTTATAAACACCCCCATCAGTAGGTAGGTAGTACCCCCCCCCCCCCCCCCAAAAGGGGGTATATTGGTGTTGAAAAAAAGAGGGTTTAAAAATATTTGTGTGGGAAATTCCGGGGGGGGGGAAAAGAAGCCGGGGGTTTGGGCTGGGTGGGGAAAAAGGAAAAAAAAATCGAAAAGAAAACAAGGGGTTTTTAAAAAATTTCCGTTTTTTTGGGTCCCGGGGGGGCTAAATTTTTCATTTTGGCCTTAAATTTTTTGGGGGGGATTTTTGGGGGGTTTTTTTTGGTGGGTTGTGTTTTGAATTTTTGGGGGGGGGGTTTTTTTTTTGTCCCAAAATTTCTGGCCCCAATTTTTGGATTTAAAAAACCAATTTTTTTAAACCCCCAAAAAAAGAAAAGAATATGAAAAAATTTTTCCTTTTAATCCCCCCTTACCATAAAATTATTAAAAATATTTAAGGTTTATTGGGGGATTTTAAAAAATTTTTTTTGAATAAAAAAGAATTTTTAAAAAACCGAAGTAAAAAAATTGGATAGGATTTTTAAATTTTTAAAAAAAAAACCCCCAAAAATATAAAAGATTATGAAAATTTAAATTTTAGAATTAAAAAAAAAATTTAATTTTTTTAAAAAAATTAAAAAAATTTAAATTTTTTTTAAAGAAAAAATTTTTTTTAATTTATTAAATAAAATAAAAAGAAAAAATTTTGGAAAAAAATTTTATAAAAAAAGGAAATTTTTAAAAAAAAAAAAAAAAAAAAGACCTTAATCATTTTAAAAAAATTTTGTGGAAAAAAAACAATTTTTAATGAAAAAAATTTTTTAAAATTCCCATAATTATAATTTAATGTTTATTTTAAAAAAAAAAAAGATTTTAAAAAAAAAGGGGAAAATGGTTTTGGGGTTTATATTTTTTTTTAAAATTATATTAAAAAAAAAAATTTTTTTTGGTTTAAAAAAAAGAAAAAAATTTTGGATAAATGGAAAATTTAAAAAAGGATGAAAAATTTTTCCAAAAGGGTTCCTTTGAACTCCAGCTGTACCTTGTTTATCAAAATTATTCCCGAGCACTATGTAAGGTCTCAGTGTAGCTTGAGGGTATGTTCAAATGGCAGATTTTTTGCGTTGAATCACAACAGAATCCTTGAGTAAAATTTACGCTGACTCAGTGAATTTTAACTTGTTGACTAGGATTGGTTACTGAATTTAGAGGCAGATATCAACCTCCAAATAATATATAAGGATTCAGTGTAGAAATTTAGCTCTGAATCTGCCTTAGAATTAAATGGGTTGTCCGGATCATTTATTTTATTTTCTTATTGATTAGGCTCACTATGGGCTAGAATGTATTTATTTATTTTATTGATGTTATGCATGTGTGTTTTATACATTTATTTATATGCATGGTAGTAAGTAATGACATTCCATTCGGAACATCACCCCTTACTACTGCATACACTACGGAAGAGTTGGCTGGCCTGCTGATTAGTACACATGCTGGCTGCATCACTCCATGACCTTGAAATGCATCTTACGAAGCCACTTGGCTTGCTGGAAGACCCAACCACGAGCCATCTTCAATGCTCTTAATGAGGGAAGGAGGTTATTGGTCAAAATCTCGTGATACATGGCCCCATCCATCCATCCCTCCTTCACGGTGCAGTCGTCCTGTCCACTTTGCAGAAAAGCACCCCAGTATGATGTTTCCACCCCCATGCTTCATGGTCGGAACGGTGTTCTTGGGGTTCTACTCATCCTTCTTCTTCTTCTTCCAAACATGGCTAGTGGAGTTGATACCAAAAAGTTCTATTTTGGTCTCTTCAGACCACATGACCTTCTCCCATGCCTTCTCTGGATCATCCAGATGGTTATTGGTGAACTTCAAACAGGCATGGACATGTGCTGGCGTGAGCAGGGGGAACTTGTGTGTCCTGCAGAATTTTAATCCATGATGGCGTAATGTGTTTCTATCTGTAATCTTTGAGACTGTGGTCTATTCAGGTCATTGACCAGGTCCTCCCATGTAGTTCTGGGGTGATTTCTGACCTTCTCAGAATCATCCTTACCCCACGATGTAATATCTTGCATAAAAGCCCCAGGCCAAGGAAGATTGACAGTCATCTTCCTGTATTCCATCTCAGCCTTGTGTAGGTCTATAATTTTGTCCTGGTGTTATTAGACAGCTCTTTGATCTTGGCCATGGTGGAGAGGTTGAAGTGTGATTGGTTGAGTGTGTGGACAGCTGTCTTATGCAGGTAACAAGGGGCAATTAATACAGGTATTGAATACAGTGTAGGAGGGCTTCTTAAAGAAAAATGAACAGGTCTGTGATAGCCAGAATTTTTGCTGGTTGGTAGGTGATCAAATACTATTTCATGCAGTGAAATGCAAATTAATTATTTAAAAATCATACAATGTGATTTTCTGGATTTTTTGGATTCTGTCTTTCACAATTGAAGTGTACCTACTACAATAAAAATTACAGAACTCTCCATTCTTTGTAGGTGGAAAAACTTGCAAAATCACCAGTGTATCGAATACTTATTTTCCCCACTGTATATACACAACTGAGCAGACATGATGCAATAAATGGATGAAAAAATTAAAAACAAAACAGAATAAATTGAATAGTAATTCCTTAATTTGTTTATAGATTCACAGTGTGAAATTTTTATCAACTCAATTTATTGTCTCAGTTAAGAGACAATAAAACTTTCACACTGCTTATGTGTGAACTAATTAAGGATTTACTCTCCAACTTAATCTGTTGTTGCTTTTATTCTTTTTTTTCTTGAACGTCCATTTATCACATCATGTCTCTGCTCTGTTGTGTATATTATAAGTGTTTCTTCAGATATCTTGTTATATCATGTCTGATGAAGAGACCTGAGTAGCAGATTGCTACTTTGTGTTTCTCACTAAAGAACAATCAAACTTTTTTTCAACTGGCTCACCAAACTTTTTTGCTCTTCTTTTTTTCAGTCCTGAGGAAAATCAGCATCGTGTGCACTAAAAAGTGGATCTTCTATTGGAAACAATGTGAAGAAGAGTGCAGTCAGATTTGGGTGCTGATTCTAAAGTGGCTTCAGGGGTGAATCCATGTCAGAATTAGCATCCAAATCAGCTGTGTGCACATACCCTTAGGGTGGTTTCACATGGTGCATTTTTGATGCTTTACCGCGATTTTTTATGCATTTTTGTGAAGCAATGTACAGCATTAATTGTTGCGTCTTCCTGCACAAAAAACGTAGCAAAAATCACGGCCTAAAACGCATCAAAAACGCACAGTGTGAAAGCACCCTTAGGGTATGTTCACACGGCATGTTGGATCCTATCAATGTGCAGTGTGTTTTACGTTAGTTTCAATGTATAACACGCATAGGTGTTCAGATGTTTACATGTGTTTTTGTGATGCGTCTTTTGGATCCGTCCAAAGAATTAACATGTCAATTCTTGTTGACGCAGCAGACGCCCTATTTAAAACTATAGGGTGCGTTTCTGCTGTAGCCAAAATGCATCCAAACACGCACCTGCATGTTGGATGCGATTTACACTGCGCTTTTGAATGTGTTTTTCGGATCCAAAAACGGATCCAACACACTGTGTGAACATACCCTTAGCCTAAAGCGGCGTTTCTAGTTGTATCTCGACATCTTAAAAGAATACTCTAGTTAAACTAATACAGGGTGTGTTGATTAAGGCAGGGGGAAAGCGTGACACATGTATGATAGGTGTTCTTTGAATTCCTGTGTCAAACACTAGGCAGAACAAAGTGGGGCAGGTTTACTATTTACTAAGGTTAGGGACACATCAAATTACAGCCTCCAATTAAGGAACACATCAGCATATGTATACTAAATGGATGACAAAATGCCAAATAATGGCATCTGTCACCCTAAAGATCCATTGTAAAAGATGTATATACTGTATTTAACATATACCTGGATGCCGTTCTATAGAATAGCTAAGGCTCCTGCCTTATTCTATACCTTTTTTGTGGTCTACAAATGTATACTGGCCAAACAGAGGCCTCCTTTGGGTCATCTAATTCTATGGACATCACAAATGGGGTGTGTATCTAGCCCAATCCCCTGTAATACTCAGACAGGATCAATTTAAACTAGACCAGGCCTGCATAACTTGTCAGGATATGGGGGCTGCGACTGGTCAGGACCGCCACTGTTCCCTATGGGACTTCTGCAAGCCTCTGGTGCAAATCCTGCCTCTTTGCGGACCGCCAGAAACCCTGTACAGGCCTGGTGCTTAAAGTGGACCCAAATGGACCTGTTTAACAACAGACGAGCTGCGGCCGATGCACCCCATTGACTACAACGGTCCTGTCGAGTATCTGGCATGGTGTCTATTTTTTTCACTGAGAAAATAGCGCAACGTACTGCACCATTTTTTCCGTCCCAACGGAACTAGCAAGTTGGATGTAAGTTTACAATGACTACACTTCATTTACATAAAAAAAGGCTACATTAAATATAATTATATTATATATATATATAATATATATATATATATATATATAATATATATATATATATATATATTATACATAGTAATAACATAGTAAATGTACATTTAAAACAACAGAATGAGCTGGAGAGTAAATCCTTGATAATGTTGCACTTGGGATTCGGGTTTTACCGGTTCGATAGAACCAAAATTTTGCCAGTGTTCATGAGAAAATTGTACAGTTTAAGGGGTTGTCCGTGACTTACAAAAGCTCGTTGATCTGCTGGGGTATGATTATAAACAGAAGAGAAGAAGTATACTCACCTTCGTGACGCTCCCGTTCCATCCTAGAGGCCAACCCATACAACTCACTATGTGCAGCCAATCACACATACCATGACGTCACTATAGCGCATAACTCGTGAACGATGGACGTTCACTGTGCAGCTGGCATGTATGAGACGGAACGGGAGCGTCACAGGGGTGAGTATACTTCTTTTTTTCTATTTGCAATCAGCAGATCAACGAGCTTTTGTAAGTCACGGACAACTGGATTAGTAAATGATACACTTCCTTATTCCTGTCTGGAGAAAATTCTCACAATCGCCAGCAAAAAAAAAATTAGTAAAATAATTGAGCGCAAAAAGCGGCATAGCATTCAAACTTACATGTACTAAAGAAAATTAAAATGAGCCTGGTCAGGAAGGTGGGGAGACAACCCAGTCAGGAAATGATTAAGAAGCAACTACCTGGATGACAATCCAAGTGGATATTTTAATATTTGTATTCATTCTCACCCAGTTATCCCAGAAATAGATTTTGAATACATGGACAAATGGAATAAAAAGTTGTATAATTTGATTTCAGGGATATTATTCCTTAGACCACATATTTTATCTCCCACCCTGCTCTGACTAAGAGAGGAAACCAAACCCATGTGCCGTCCTGTGTGACACTGCGGCACTGCTTGCACAGTCTATCATTTTCTTGCAGCCTAATGACACAGTGGCCTATACATTAGTATAACAGGAGTGATTACCAGGTGCACGGCTGTGATCTCAGGCTCTCCCGGCCTGTTAAGTATTGTATTTACAATGACAACATTCATAGAGAGGTTTCCTCCACCCACAGAAACAGCTGCTCAGATCATCAAACACTTCCTAACAAATAGATTCTCCAGCCAACAAGTAGGTGAGCAGAGAAATCCCACAAACTGCAGCTGAGTGTCCATAAACTACACAGGAACACACTTGTAGGACTCATTTGTGAGGGGGGGGGGGGGGGGTTCTATCTGATCCAAATTTCTCTGGATGACAAAATGACCTCAATCATTAATTCAAAGACAGAAAACAACACATGCATGGTTCTGTCCCTTTAAAGTGAGCTGGGTAAAAAAAATCTACTTTATTATGCCTAGAGCAAGGCCTAGAAGGACGGAGTCTGACACAGAAAGACTCTCTTTGGTGTCCTATAAATCCCTCTTAGGGTATGTTCAAATGGCATATTTATGGTCCGTATTTCAGGGCGTAATAGAGATTCAATAAGTAGTACGCACCGGGAGAAAGAAGTGAAATGTTATTTATTCACTGCACTTACGAGCCAGGGAAAGGGAAAGTCTATGTGAGCTGGCACAGAGCGCTTTAGAAGTGCTTTCTGGCCAGTGTTTACTTCTAAAACACCCTGCGTATTACGGCGCATACAGTACGCGACACGATACGCCGTGTGAACATACCCTTCGGCTATGTCTACATGGCAATGGTAAAATACCGCCGGAAATCCAACGGTATTTTACCATCGCCGTACCGGTCAGATTTCGGATGGCCCAAATGAATTGAACTGTACTAGAATCCACCATAATATGGCGGATTATAGAACATGTTCCATAAACCGGCGTTTTTGAAAACCGACAATAGAAAATCCGAGACTACAGTTTGGATTTTCTATTGCAGTCTATAGGGATGGTTTACAGTCGGATATTTGCTGATTCTAAATACTGAATCCGCTTAAAAATCCAACCAAGCACCAGTGCTGTGGAGACATGGCCTTATGCAGCACCTCCCTCTGGCTTTGAATTGAGGGCAGTTTCACACATTACAGTTTTGCAAAAAATAAATACACTGGTAAAAATGCTTCTAAAATTATAGATATTTTTCTATTTTTTTTTTGCAAAAACAATTTTGCAAATGAAAACAAAATACTTGTAAAAATGCTTATAAAACTGAAAGCATAATTTTTTTTGCTTTTTGCAAAGACTATAGAATCCAGATATTAGCTGGAAGTTAATAGGCAAATGTAAAATGTGTTACAGGTATTTTGTGTGTGTTTTTTGGTCCATAACAGATTTATTTTCAGGCAGTTTGTAGTATTTGAGTATGGGACGTTTTTTGGGGCATTATTACGCTGCAATGCGCCCTAAATACGTCATGTAATATATCCCGTAATTACATAATCATAGCTCTCATAGAGCCTGCCGGCTTCCCCGCCACGTATGGAACGCCAGCAGAAAGAAGTGACACGTCACTTCTTTCTGACGTAGATGCGGGAGGGATAATGAAAATGAATGGGGGCGGCTGAGGGTCTGCTCCCCCTGCGCTTTAGAAGAACACGCTGATCAGTGCGTTCTTCTAAACAAACAACATCTTTTGCTGCGCACAGGTATACACCGCAAGACGCCGTGTGAACATTTTCCTTTTTTGTGCACCAAATAGGCACGTGATGCGTCTTTTTGATGCATTTTTATGTACTGTTTCTCCACGTTGCAAATTATGTGATGAATCATAGGATTTATGCTGGGAAAAATACACTGGAAAAAAAAATGCACCAATTTAGATGTAAGTTTGTAAGGCCATAAGGGAGGATCACACAGGGTGGATCTGCTGCTGATTTTGTAACAGATTAGTTGCGGATTTTACAATGCATTTCTCTACAGTGGCTTTCATAGGAGAAAGAAAAATGCACAGGAAAAGTTAATGTGCAGATTTTACCTTCTCATGTCAAAGCCAATGTAGAAAAATCTGAAAAGAATCCATGAAAAAATGCACGCTAAACAAATGCACACTAAAATTTACTGCAGATCCGTGCCATGTGAACATACCATAAGCATAACACAGTATTGTTCCACGTTACCCTTTACAGAAACACTAAGGACCACATGTATGAACCTGTTTAGGTATAAAACACTTTTTTGCCGATAGGTTACTATAGGCAAAAGAGTGAGTTTTTAGACCTTAACAGGTTTCATACATGTGGCCCTTAAATATCACGTGGCTTCTGTCATTCTACAATCCAGCGCAGGGTACTTCATCTCTAGATAAGTGACAGAACATAACAGCAGAAGATTGGATATAGTCACCTGTAGGTTGCTGCACCTGAGCAGTAGCCTGAACAGTTTCATATCATTGCCTGATAAAATAGTGCTTATCTTAAACACTTAGTAATAAGTAACTCGGGTAGGAAAGGGAAAGTGTCCCTTTAAAAATAAAACTGAGTACAGGGCCTTTGTTATAACTTTCTCACTGATTTCAATAGTAACAGACAGGGGCTTGATGGACATGATGCAAATGGAAACACAGGATCAAATAGGAACCATCAATGCAGCCATTGTGTCAAAAAACAAAGTAAACATAAATAGGCTATTACAAAAGTGCCGCAGTACCATAACCTCCAATCTTTGTAAGTTCTACAGAAGTCATTCCCCGTTTCCCCGAAATAAGACATCCCCCGAAAATTAGACCTAGTGCATTTTTGTCTGCAATTCAGGGTTTGGCTGCTTATACTGATGTTTGTGATGAAATCACTACAGTATATTAATACATGTTGATGTTTTGTTCAACAATAAATGTGAATTCTTGTTCATAGAAAAAAAACATCCACTAAAAATAAGTCTTAGCTCATCTTTAGGAGCAAAACTTAATATAAGACACCGTCTTATTTTCGGGGAAACATGGTGCAGCAATTAAAGAAATGATACTGTAATGGTGATCCTGCACATGTTATAGATTACAAAAAGCAGACATGAAATGATACTGTAGTCAGGAGTACATCTAGTACGAAACACATGTACAATGCTACTTTCCATGCATACTAATTCTAAAGAATAATATCCAAGGACTCATAAGGTGCAGATAGTTATTAAGTTCTCAGCATTTTATCACATTTTGCTCCACTCACAGCAACAGCTCTGTAGATTATCCCGGCTTCCCCCAGGCAGGCTCCAACTCCTGACGCTCCAGCACAGCCAAGACTTTGGAAAACTCTGATATTAACTCAGCGGCTGAGTAACTGGAGAGGAAACCTCCTCGGTAATAATTGTAGCTCTAACATGAATCACAGAGTCAGCCTGTGCTTGCCCCTCTACCCCCTCCCTTCTTTCATCTACATACACAGCCTGATCTCCTGGCCTCTGCTGAAGCTGTGTACATTGCAGGAAGGGGATATTATTGTGGGTGCCCCCAAAATGCTAACAGGCAAATGGTAAAAGCAATTCTGTAAGGATGCTTTCACACAGTGAGTTTTTTGGTGCGTTTTTTTTCAGAATTGCACATCAATTATGTACATAAATGCAGATTATTGTGTGATGAGAAGTACTGCAGCTTTCTAATGCACTTTGTTTTTAAAGGGGTTTTACCACAAATGCATTTCATGTCTGGTTTGTCCTGCTTCAGCTTTCTGTGTGTTCAAAAGGGGATGTGTATGATTTGTTTGACCTGCATATCACGTCACCCAGCAGGCTGACATCAGGTCTTTCCTCACAGTGTGCTCACTCTAGTCAAACAAAGGTTAGTTTATGTAAAGAGCTGTGAGTAGCTGCAATGTAGCTGAGTGGTTAGCACTTCTGCCATTCAGTGTAGGGGTCCTAGGTTCAAGTCCCTGCAGGGAACCAAACATGTAGATTTTTTTTTTCTCAGTGCACATACCTGATTGAGGTTTCTTTTTATTTATCTGCACTGTTTGACTAATTACTAAGGAGTACAGAGGACAGAGGTAGAATGACAGCACCTGGGGTTGAACACTCGCTCAGCAGTGAGTGTGTGTGATTACTAGGCAGGGAAAAAACTGACAGTGGCTGCCTGAGAGGAAAAGTGATGTCTGAGCATGTGCGGCCAGGACTGAGGAGCTCTCATTACTGGTCATATCCCCTGGAGCTGAGCTGTAAACTATGAATCACTAAGGTAGCAGCTAAAACAAAAATGCTACAGAATTTTTAATAATGATGAATGGTGAAAATGTTTATTGTTTAGTTTGCAAGCTTCCCACATTAATTTTACTTTGTGGTAAAACTCCTTTAAGATCTCTGCTCTCCATTAGTCAGTGAATTTGTATTAAAGGACCACTCCGCTTCGTTGGGATTTATTGCAAAGGCTTCGCATAAAGATTATAAACAATCGAATTATATTATTATGACCATTTCCTACGTTCGATGTCAGCAGTATAGTTCATGAAGGAAATCATATGTGGTGAGCTGGCTTGGTAGGTATATAAGATGTGCAATAGGCTGTCTGGCCAAATATTCCTTGTTTCTGTTGATGGTGAAAGGGAAGATTTATCAGAGTGGCAAAAAGAGATGACTATTGGCTTTTGGGCTAAGGGTGCCAGTGTTTCTAAAACTGAGCAGTTTGTGAACTGTTCAAATGCTACAGAGGTAAAGTGTATCCTGAGTGAGAAAATTGTACCATTGAGAAGAGCAACCTGGAGAGAGGTGAATGTTGGCTACGAAGGTGCAGAAGGGCAGACCATAACACTACACATTCACTGCCAAAACAAACCAGTGGGGTTCCAGATGTGTGTCTAAAACAACTGGTCAGTGAACCCTATTGAGTGTGGGTCTCCAAAGCAGATGAATGGTCACTACTAACAAAGTTGCATTGGCAGAGAAGGCTTTAATTTTTACAGCAGTATCAGAACTGAACATCCACTCATTAGCTAACGGTTTCCGTCTATGATGAGGCTCATCATCTCCTTTGTCTAAACAGATGGATGTTGGTGTTTCAGGCAATAAACAGCACCGAACAAACACCCTGCAACCATTGCTGGAAGAACAAAAGCTGGTGGTGGCAGCGCTGTAGTCTGGGGAATGTTTTTGTTGCATTCTCTGGTCAACTCATACATGTGGAAGACACCCTCCTCCAATTTGAGTATGGAGGATGGATGGGATGTTCCAGCATGACAACGTGACATTATCTTGCTGGAAGATCTCAACATTGCTAGAAATGTCTAACATTGGTTGGAAGAACAGGACCAAGATTTCTAAGTATTACTCTAGCCCCTTAACTCCCCAGACTTGAACCCAATTGAGAATCTGTGGGACCACCTTGATCGTCATGTTCTCTCTACAGACCCTCCAGCAACTGTGGGATGCAGTCAGCATGGCTCCAGAAACCGGTGACCACCTATCAGGACCTTATTAAGTCACTCCGAACCTGTCTACCTGCTGTCCGTGCAGCACACAGTAGTTACTCTGGATGGTGGTGGTAACAATAATGTGACACATACTGTCTGTATGTGTAAATAAATACAATTTTGTGCATTTTCCTTACTCCCTTTTTTGCTCATTAACTTTTGTCCATTTGGTCATGTGACCATGGTCTGACCCACGATCAATAAGAGCGTCTTTAGAGGAAAACAGAAGTCAGCATCTACCTGTATTGCCCACTTTCTACAAACTGCAGGATTATATCAGCAAGTCTGCCATTCAGCCTCTGCAGATTACTACTATGGAACTACTGCTGCATTGCTGAGCACTTCTCACATCTCCAGCACCAAACGTACTGACTTCAGGGAGTTGTAAATGCTGGGAAGTGCATGCAGTAGCAGCACCACTCTATTGGAGGAAGAAAAAGAAAAAGGAAGAACCAGATTTTCTGTCCAAGGTGGCGATGGGAGCAGTGCATAATGATAGTCATTTAAAGATAATGGTTTACACACAACCATAATTACACCATGAACCTGGTACACTGTCACTTTGCCCAGTGGGATAGGAAAAAAAAAGTACAACGGTCCTTTAAGGCTAAATCTTATAAGAGATATCAGCCAGTCCATGAGAGAAATCTGTGCTGCTGTTTTCAGCTCATGGAGGACTGCATATACTGATGCATTGTAACAAACCGCAGCTGTGTAATCCAGGAGTGGGACAAGGTATTCTGGTGTCTTAGGCAAAAAAGGCACAGAGCGCCCCTGCCAATGGAAAATTCAACCCACTCCATGCCTCCTTGCTCCCCCATCCCGTCTGGGATGAAGTGGTGCCCTAGGCGGTCACCTACTTTAGCATACCCTTCCTTCGCATAATGTTTTTTTTTTTATCTTGGACTGCTATGTTATTCAACATCACAATGGGATAATGCCTTCAAGTAGAGATCAACGAAAACGAATGTGTAATAACTGATATTGGGATCACCGGTAGCTATGCTGAAAATGCCCGAAATTCATATAGGAGCATAAAGATCTTCTCTAGGCTAGATTCACTTGACATTTTTTTATCAGGAGAAATACGCCATATTAAATGCAGCAGAAATCTGAGCAACAACTTTGTATTTCTGCCACGTTTTGCTAGAGGCGGATTTCACCATGTTTTAAGGAGGTGAATTAGCCGCATCCAAAAGGGTTAGTTTGTGTCCTATCTCCAGGCGCCCTGCACCCCCATTTTTTATGTGCTATATAACATATCACGCTACACATAAAAAAAGGAACGTGAGTGAATGGTGAATATTACCACTCAAAGGGGTTGTCTCACTACTCTGTTTTACAGAGCCACAGCCAGCTTCAGGCACTTACTTCCTAGTTAGGCTGTGGGTGGGTCTAAAGCAGTGATTGGCATGTCAGCTCGAGCTGATCCAACATATAAAAGCCTTTATACTTTATTGAAATAGATATAACACACACATCCAGGGAAGTTCTGTGTCTGGCGTCAGCTGATGCGTTTCTGGCTCAGACTGGGCCTTTGATCACAGCTGAGATTATGGGCTCAGTCTGAGCCAGAAACGCGTCAGCTGACGCCAGACACAGAATTTCTCTGGATGTGTGTGTTATATCTATTTCAATAAAGTATAAAGGCTTTTATATGCTGGATTGTGAACCTTCTTTGGAAAAAGTGTATTTACAACTGGAAAGCCGCTGGGGATCCGTGCAGACAGCTGCAAACATATCCTGGAGGTAGAAAACAAAGAATCTTCCGAAGGGTGAGTGTTACCATTTTTTCTACTGTTCCTAGCTTAGCCTGTTACAGTGATATGAGTGCTGGAGGTCACTAAAACTCCAGTGAACAAGGCTACTAACCTCTAAAAGATTAAAGCTTGTCTGTAAGTAATGTAAACAAGCTCAAGTCTTGCAGATAAGAAACAGAGCAGGGAGCCTGTTAGAGCAGAGAGAGATGGCCGTTAACTAGGGAAGCTTTTGTACAAAAGCAGGAAACAAGATCTGCTCCTAACTGAAGAGAAGAAGAATCATAGGGGGACATGTATGAAAACGGTCTACTTGTAAGACTTTCTGTGTTGCCCATAGCAACAAATCAGATTTCCCCTTTCGTTTTTTCAGAGCACTCTATAAAATGAAAGGGGGGCTCTGATTGGTTGTTATAGAACAATTATGCAACAAAGAAAGAGAGCTTTCATACATGTGGCCCATAATCATTATTTACCTTTGCCTACATGTTTAAAGGGGTTTTCCAGGATGTGCCTTATCTGCTAAGAATCAAATGTGTACAAGCCACGCTGAGCTAAGAGAGAGAGAGAGAGAGAGACACAGCCAGAGCACAGAGCCGTGCATAAGGGATCGTGTGCAATGTTCACTCAAATAATCAAACTACAACGAGTGGACTCTGTATACAAAAGACAACACCTTTTCTCCACAGCAGCCTGAAAGCTTCTTCATGTTCTCTGTCATCAGATAAAGCAGGGATCTACTCAGATAATCACACTACAACTAGTGGATTCTGTATACAAAACACAACATATTTCTACCTGGTGCCTTGAAAGCTTCTTCAGCTCCCTTTCATCAGATAAGAAGTGTGCTCTGCGCAAGCCCGGCCAGCAGCTCTTGTCAGGTCGTATCTAATAGAAGCTTTTATGTAACTAAGGGCAGGTAAGGCCGCCTGTAGCTCTCTCAGACTGCAATTTTTGTAATCACATATATTTAGAAAAGTGATTAAATACCCATTTTGGAGGATCCCACGTCAACATTACATTGTGGCAAAACCCCTTTAAAGCTAATCAATGAACCAGGAATCCCCCATGCATTTTTATGCATAAAAATATATATGTAATGTGCATTAAAAAGTGGAGATTGAGCCCAGCCTTAAACGGTTTCAGATCTCAGTTCACAGTCTCAGCTTTTGCATACTGTATTAGTGCTATGCCCAATAGGGATCATTAATCCCTACTAAATTTGTTTCGTGAATCTGGCACACTGTGTACTCTATGATC
This sequence comes from Phyllomedusa bahiana, assembly GCA_025379985.1. NCBI lineage: Eukaryota > Metazoa > Chordata > Amphibia > Anura > Hylidae > Phyllomedusa > Phyllomedusa bahiana. The sequence goes on from JAODAL010004155.1 coordinate 28,059, forward strand.
TGTACACTATGTAACTACTCTTCTCTATGTGATTATGTGATGAGAACCCTACAAAGGCAGGGATAAAAATACACTGTTGTTGTCACACAACTGCACAACACCCTGGTTTTGACAGTCTATGACAAGTGTACAGAGACACTCCAGGAAAGCCCATGCTGGGTACAGAGCCCCTCACATAATCACTTTCTAGTCTGTTCTTGCACAAAGTAACTGGCCGTTTCATGAGCAGTGCTTGCAGACAGGACAGATGTGTTTGCCATTAAACCTGGAGCACGGGGTCAGAAATGATGAAGGTAACAGAGATCTTGTTTCACGTTTTGCCATTGACTTCTAGTAACATGATCTGCCTTTTAGCCATGAAAAGATCCTATTTGAATTATCCCACACTTCACTAAAGCTCCAGTTCAGAGTTCCCTAAACAAACTGCACTACACAACCTTTTTAAGAAATCTGTATTAACAGGAGCTGAGGGGGATGTCTGTCTGGACCTCTACTCTCAGCCAGGAGGGAGAGCTACCATGAAAATTGGTTTTCAATGTGGAAAACCCAGAGCACCTATATATAACTATTTTCATTGATCCCTCCAGGGGAACTGGATGCAAAAGGGATATAGAAACTATATGCTGGGTTTCACCAGAGAGACCCTTCCTGCAATCAGATCAATACTGAAAGAAATGAGTGCGGTCTAGGTGGCTCAAAGTAAATGTTACTCGTGTAATCTGCAGGACTAGCTGAGTGCTTCTAATACAGAGAGGTTCATATACATGGCTGTACAGAGCCTGGATTAAAGGATTTACAAAAGCTTGTTGGTCCGCAGGGATATGATTAGAGGCCTGAATGGTCATGTGCATGTGACGTTTCGGCCTGTGATTGGCTGCACATAGCAGGTGAACAATGGACAGGGACCAACCTGATGAGGCTACCTTGACTTGGTAGGTGGGCAAACTGCGCACCAAATAGCAGTAATGAATTTTCACTAGTTGAATGTTTGTATAAATTTTAGATCTGGCTGTGTGCTGCTGTATTATCAATATGCCATAAATGTCTGAGATGGGAAAGTCCCTTTAATCTACATGTTAAACTGTAACTGAAATACAAACTAGGATCAGAGCTAGTCCCAGGCACCGCTGCCGATCGTTTTGGTTTCACGTCGATACCAGTCGCTAAGCTATCGGCATTAGCAACTTGTATCGAGGTGGGACAGAGGTGTCGCGGTGAGTGACTTGAACGCTGTCGCGGAGCAGAGAGCGGGAGCTCCCTGCTCACCGGAGTACATAGCACAAGTGCAGTAAGTGTCATTACGCTGCCTGCGTGGCCTGATGACGTCACGCCACCTGTGCAAGAAAACCAAAAGGTGAGTACTGTTATTTTTTCCTTTTAATTAGCCCATTAAACCTCTCTATCTACTGAGGGACCTATAACCTGCCTATATACCTACTGGGGGACCTATAATCAGCCTATATACCAACTGGGGGACATATAACCTGCCTATATACCTGCTGGGGGACATATCACCTGCCTATATGCCCACTGGGGAATATAATCTGCCTGTATACCCGCTGGGGAACTATAACCTGCCTGTATACTTACTGGGGGACCTATAACCTGCCTTTATACCTATCGGGGGACCTATACCCGCCTATATATCTGCTGGGGGATCTATAATCTATATACCTACCTAGTAGGGGACATATAAACTACTGGGGGACATATAACTTACTGCGTGACCCTATTACCTAACTTACTTTGTTGTGAAGTCGCTAACAGTCGTTAAGTTGGTTGTTAAGGCTTCAAGTCGATTGATAAGAGCATTCGACTCCGGGGACTAATCCGAGCTTTTCCCGCTGGTCACATTTTTCATTTTAAAACTACAAACTAACCTCTTCCAATAGATAATCTGGAGACCTGAACCAGTATAATCCATTGCTCACAGCCAAGTACAGACAGAAGTCTGTGTACTTTTCAAGGCTATTGTCTGCAAGTGAACTGATGCTAACTGCTGTTCTTAAAGGGGTTTTGCCACAAAATAAAATTGATGTGGTAAGTTTGGAAATTAAATAATAATCATTTTCACCATTCATCATTATTCTGTATCATTTTTGTTTTAGCTGCAATTTTAGAGCTCCTCAGTTCTGGCCGCACATGCTCAGACATCACCTCTCCTCTCAGGCAGCTACTGTCAGTCTCTTCTCTGCTTCGTAATAACAAACACACACACTGCGGAGCAAGTGGTCAACCCCAGGTGCTGTCATTCTACTCCTGTCCTCTAAACTCCAAGGCAAAATTGCTAACCACTCAGTTATATTGTAACTACTCACAGCTCTTTACATAAACAGACCTTTGTTTGACTAGAGTGAGCACACTGTGGGGAAAGGCATGGTGATGTCATATGGGTCATATGATATGCAGTTTAAACAAATTATACACAGGTGAGGGGCTTTGAGGGAACATTCATACAAGTCGAATCTGCTGTGGTTTGTCTGCATCTGACCTGCATGATTAAATCCACACACAGAAATCTGCAGCGACAACAAGCAGACCTGACTTGTGTAAACATACAGTCATGGCCAAAAGTTTTGAGAATGATACAAATGTTAATTTTTACAAAGTCTACTGCATCAGGTTTTATAATGGCAATTTGCATATACTCCAGAATGTTATAAAGAGTGATCAGCTTAACAGCAATTAATTGCAAAGTCAATAGTTGCCTAGAAAATGAACTTTTTCCCCCAAAACACATTTCAACTTCATTGCAGGCCTGCCTTAAAAGGACCAGCTAACATCGTTTCAGTGATAACTAAATGGCTCAGGGAACAAAACAGAGATTTTGGGTCCATGGACTGGAAACTCCCCAGATCTTAATCTCATTGAAAACTTGTGGTCAATCATCAAGAGAAGGGTGGAGAACCAAAAACCAACAAATTGTGACAAAATGCAAGCATTGATTGTGCAAGAATGGACTGCTATCAGTCAGGATTTGGTCCAGAAGTTGATTGAGAGCATGCCAGGGAGAATTGCAGAGGTCCTGAAGAAGGGTCAACACTGCAAATATTGACTTGCTGCATTAACTCATTCTAACTGTCAATAAAAGCTTTTGTTAATCATAATATGATTGCACTTGTATTTCTGTATGTGATCTGACAAACACACATAAAAACCAGAGGGCAAAAGATCATGTGAGAATATAATATTTGCGTCATTCTCAAAACTTTTGGCCATGACTGTATACCCTAGATAATTTATCTAGTATAAGCAACTCGCTATAAATCTAAACATGTTGGAGATCAGATTGATACATTTTAACTGTACTGAGACATCTTAGCGAACAGTTGGAACATAAGAGAGTTCTGCTGCAGATCTATTAAGATCACAGATGATTGTGTAGATTGGATAAAAACCATGTACCTGTTTTAACTTCCTGGATGTAAATAATGAATATTCAATATTCAATGACTGCGGCTACAGTTGTTGAAAACAATGATGAATGTAAATACAAAGAACAGTAAAAAGTTGCAAAACCTATTTTTATACAGTGAACTTATATACAGATAAGCCAGTCCTACCTCCAGTGATAACAGGTGAAATGTATCCAAGCCTTCACAATTCTGCAGTGTAGCCGTAGCTCATCTGGAAATAGAACAGATGGAGGCGATCCTGACTTTGCTGCTTACTTCCCAGCGGTATTCAGCTACTGTATCACTTAGACTTCTAGAACAAGCAGGGGGAGGATTGGTCAGGCTGCCCAAGTCAACACTGCTGCCTTTGTGCAGGTGGTGACAAGGTATTTAACAAGTCCTCTATAAAAGCTTGGGATTTATATTCACACACATACTGAGTCAGAGGGAGGCAAGAAAAACAATATTCAGATTACTGAGACTGGCTGCAACCTCTGGCTGAACCTTGGTGCCATAACGGTGAAGTCTACCTAGTTGATCCAGCGACTCTGGCAATGAACTAGTTAAATCTTCATTCACCCAAAATATTTTATGCATGATCTTGTCAAAAGTTGCAGTGTTGCACATGAAATGTTGAACACTACTAAAAATTTGACACATCTATGGTCATACCGACCATAAATGTATCGAATACTGCTGTTTATATAAGACATTACATAGTCACTAGACATCCATAAAAGTGCTGGACATTTCTGCAATTTTTTTGTACAAATATTAATTTCTACCATTTTCTATTCCACCACATATTTCTACTTGCTCTATACTATGCACTCAGCAGACAAAACCAATGATTCTTTAAGGGATCTTCCACTTTTATGGACAGCAATCTCTTTCTAAAGTAGGAGTCGTAACCAGTGTATGGAGGCAACATTGTTAAGGGGAGTTTACATCTGGCACTTTGATGGCATATTGATAGGATCAATGTATGACAGGTGTGGGTCACACATGTCGTACCTTAGGTACAGACCCCAAAAGTGTTGGCTTAGGATGGAGATCCGGTCGGGATTATGGTAGCACAGCAAAACTCAAAACTTGTCTGTATTCGGAACTCCCATATAATAGAATGGAGAGTCATTTGCAAACACAACTGGCTCTCCATTTTGAGCTGAGACTTTTAAGGGCCCATTCCCAGAAGTGAAACCCACACCTATAAAAATGCAAGATGGAAACACCCCTTTAAGTGGGGTTGAATTATCAGTGAAAAGGTAGGGTTGCATGTCCTGGTCCAGTGACTGCTCTCCTATGTGCTAAAGGTTTAATGTTATAGAACAGACAAAGTAATAGTTCAGTAGGACACCATGAACTTGGACTACACATAGGATTTTAATTTCATCTGTAACCATAACAATACATAGCTTTATTTAGGACCAGGATACAAAGAATTATAAGAGATGTTTAAAGGCTGTGTTTATCCTTGCAACCAGTTTTTTTTTTAGGACTAATGCATTTAAATGAAAAATAAAGCAACTTTGCAGTATGTCTTGATTAAAAAGTTCCCATTATTTTGTGTATACAGCTACCATGCACATCTATGCAATCCAACGGAAAAAAGACAACAAATAAACTCAGTATTATTCTGCAGTTATTCTTTCTTCCATCAGTCCCCTGCTTCTTGGTAATCAACTTAATGTATGTTAACACAAGAATGGGAACAGACAAAAAAGTGTATGAATGCGAGATCAGTCTATAATGAGCTTATTCTTGTTCCATAAACGTGTATAGATGCATATAGAGCTGTACACCCAAAATGATAGAAAATTAAAAGAAAAAGACTCATTGCAAAGTTACTTCACTTTTCCTTTTGGATGCTTTAAGACAAAACATTTGTGTCACGTCAGAGGAGGTGCAGTGGGCCCTGACTGCCACCCAGCCCACTGTCCCTGCCTACTTGGCGTGCTGCCCTAGATGGCAGACCCCAACTGGACGACAGCCCCTATGCTGCTAAGTGCAGGGCCGTCAGGGAAAACACAGAGTCAATCAGTCCGGGTCAAAACGGTGCGGTAACGGATAAGCCAAGAAACGTAATCCAAGTGGAGGGTCAGAAACAAGCCGGGGTCCAAACACGGTCAGGAGCGCAGTACAAAAATGAAGGCAAAAGCGAGGTCAGAAACACAGGAAGACAACTATACACAAGAATCACAGGGAATACCTTTGACAGGCAAAGCCTGGAGGAACTGAGGAGGTTTAAAAGGTCTGCCCTGACACTGCCCCCGCAGCTGATTGGTGCGGCATCCAGGCCCTCCGATTGGTCCTGAGAGCTATCACTCCAGGCTCAGGAGCAGCACCTCTCCCAGGGAGTGGTCTGAGGGCAGACCTATTAACCCTTGCAGGTCGTTGCGTTAAATGAGTGGAAGGCTGCCCAGACGAACGTATCCTGACAGTACCCCCCCTTTTAGGAGGGGCCACTGGACCCTTACCTGGTCTGGGTCTCTGTTGGTGAGCATCGTGGAATTCCTTAATAAGGGATTCTGCAAGAATGGACTTAGCAGGAACCCACGACCTCAGGACTGTAACCCTTCCAATGGACGAGATAATACAACGACCTTTGTACTCTGCGAGAGTCAATAATTCGAGCCACCTCATACTCTAACTCCCCCTTAACCCTAAAAGGAGGAGGAGGTTTAACAGGTGGGATAGCGGATGGAACGTACCTCTTCAGGAGTGACCGGTGAAAAACATTATGTACCCAGAAACCAGAGGGTAACTTGAGCCGGTAGGCCACTAGACTAATCACCTCCAGAATTACATATGGTCCCACAAAGCGCACCGCGAGCTTACCAGAGGGGACCTTTAGATGAAGATTCCGGGTAGACAACCAAACCTTATCCCCAACATTAAATCCTCCAGCACAAAGGTACGTCTTATCACACTTTTCCTTCTGGATGTTCTGGGCGTTCGCCAAGTTCTTCTGAACTTGGGCCCAGACTGTGCACAGATCGTTAATGATGACATCCACCCCACTATGATCAAAAGTAGCACCGGACAATAATGCATGCCTAGTATGGAAGCCGTAATTGCAGAAAAATGGAGAAACCCCAGACGAGCTACTATCCTGGTTATTAATAGCGAATTCTACCAAAGGTAAGTATTTCACCCAGTCTCCCTGCTGATCGGAGACAAAACACCGGAGTTTTTGCGTAACAATTTGATTCACCCTCTCCGTCTGCCCATTGGTCTCAGGGTGGAAGGCAGAAGAGAAGGACAGGGTGATACCCAGAGCCTTACAGAGAGCTCTCCAGAAACAAGACACAAATTGAACTCCTCTATCAGACACAATATTTTCGGGTAGCCCATGCAGTTTAATTATATGTCTGATGAAAAGTTCTGCAAGCTTTTTGGATGACGGTAATGCTTTTAACGGAATCAAATGGCACATCTTACTAAAACAATCAACTACCACCCAAATAACCGTCTTGCCCTCAGAGGTAGGCAGATCGGTCATAAAATCCATGGAGATGTGAGTCCACGGACGGTCCGGTATAGGAAGAGGGCAAAGTTCACCAGGAGGGCGAGTTCTGGGAACCTTTGCCCGAGCACAGGTGTCACAGGCTGTTACATAGGCCCCCACATCACGGGACAATGACGGCCACCAATAATTTGGTGAAATGAGTCTCTTTGTGCCAGACACTCCGGGATGTCCGGATTACACTGAATCATGTAATTCTTTTAATAATCGTAACCGAAACTGAGTGGGGACAAAGACCTTAGAAACAGGACAATCAACAGGTCTCATATCCTGGTGTGTCTTGATCTCCGTGGCTAAGTCAGGGGAGATGGCTGAGACAATGGTCTCTTTAGGTAAAATGGGCACTGGATCATCCTGAGGTGAGTGACTGGCACAGAAACTTCTAGACAACGCGTCCGCTTTAACATTCTTAGAACCAGGTCTGTATGTAACCACAAAGTTAAAGCGGGTAAAGAACAATGCCCAACGTGCCTGACGAGGGTTCAACCTTTTAGCATTCTCTAAAAAGGTAAGGTTCTTATGATCGGTTAGGACCGTGACTTGGTGCTGGGCACCCTCGAGGAAGTGGCGCCATTCCTCGAAAGCCCACTTAATAGCCAACAATTCCCTGTTCCCAACATCATAATTCCTCTCGGCAGAGGAGAATTTACGGGAAAAGAAGGCACACGGTCGGAGATTGGTCAAGGCAGCCGACCCCTGAGATAGAACTGCCCCTGCCCCAAACTCCGAAGCATCTACCTCAACGACGAAGGGTTTGGTATGATCGGCTTGAACCAACACTGGGGCTGCAACAAAACACTGCTTGAGCTTTTCGAAAGCCTCTAAGGCCTCTGGTTGCCAGTTACTGATATTAACCCCCTTTTTAGTCATATCAGTTAATGGCCGGACGAGAACAGAAAAATTACGAATACATTTTCGATAATAATTGGCAAAGCCTAAGAACCGCTGTAAGGCTTTCAGGGAGGACGGCCGAACCCAATCGAGAATAGCTTGAACCTTCCCGGGATCCATACGGAATGAGTTCGGAGTCAAAATATATCCCAGGAAAGGTACCTCCTGAACCCCGAAAACACATTTCTCAAGTTTGACAAACAAACGATTTACCTTCAAGATTTGCAAAACTTGTCGTACGTGTTTAACGTGGGCAGACCAATCCTGCGAATAAATTAAGATGTCATCCAGATAAACAACCATACAATGACCAATGAGATCTCGGAAAACATCATTTACAAGGTTCTGGAAGACCGCGGGAGCGTTACACAACCCAAAGGGCATAACAAGATATTCAAAATGGCCCTCCGGGGTATTAAATGCAGTCTTCCATTCGTCCCCCTCCTTGATCCGAATAAGGTTGTAAGCCCCCCTGAGATCCAGTTTGGAGAACCACTTTGCCCCCTGTATTTGATTGAACAGGTCGGGAATCAAAGGTAAGGGGTATTGGTTCTTAACCGTTACCTTATTGAGTTCCCGGTAATCAATGCAAGGGCGGAGACTCCCATCTTTTTTTCTTGACAAAAAAGAACCCAGCACCCATAGGTGACACAGAAGGCCGGATGTGGCCTTTCTGTAAATTCTCTGCAATGTACTGCTTCATGGCAAGTCTCTCCGGACCAGACAGATTGTATATCCTGCCCTTAGGAAATTTCACCCCAGGCAATAATTCAATCATAGGACATATGCGGGTAATCTCTCAGATTGGCTCTTAGAAAAAACCTCTGCCAGGTCTCGAATAAAGGCAGGAATCTGCTCATCTCCACATTACCCAGGATGATTGGAAGACATTGATTAATGCATTACTTACCCCACCTAATCAATTCTCCAGAATTCCAGTCAACACAGGGTTGTGCTTCTGAAGCCAGGGCAACTCTAACACTACGTCAGCAGGTAAGCCTTCCATGGTAAACAGGACACACCTCTCAGTGTGCATAGATCCCACCAGCATCTCAAGCTCAGGAGTGCAATGTTGGATCTTGCCTCTGACCAACGGGGTAGAATCTATTGCCACAACCTGCAAAGAATCAGAGGCCTCCAGGGAAGGCCCAGACACTTAACGAACGATGTGTCCACATAATTGGAAGCTGATCCCGAATCCACAAAGGCACTCCCGGAACCAGACCTGGAAAGATACGAAATCTTAACTGGAAGCAATAGTTTTTTTGACACCATAGGAAATACCTGTTCCCGTGAGTCACCTAGACGCTGGAGTCTTCCGGCCGGGTCCTCCTTTTGGGGTCACTTACGGATGCGATGTGAGGTCCTGTGGTCACTGACTGGGCCCGCAGACGAGGCTCCTAGTTGCATAGGCTCCTTGGGGGGTATATCAACATTAGCTGGTTCGGGGGAGGTGACAGAACGAGGCAGCGGAGTAACACGGGGTAATGGAGTAAACATCTTCTCCCGGCGTCTCTCCCTAAACCGTCTATCCAAGCGTACAGCCAAAGTCATAGCCCCATCAAGTGTTCCAGGGGTTGGATAAGCCACCAACATGTCTTTTACATGGTCAGCTAACCCCAATCTGAACTGGCACCTAAAGGCTGTGTCATTCCACCCCGACGGAACACACCAACACCAAAACTCCAAACAATACTCCTCCACCGTCCTCTTGCCCTGTCTTAGAGTGGTAAGGTGCATCTCAGCCACCGCCTCAAGGATCGTCAAAAAGAAGCCCCAAGGAGTCGAAAAACGGTCCACTGAAGACAACTTGGGCGAGTCAGGGGGTAGTGAGAAAGCCCATTCCTGGGGAGACCCTTGGAGTAGGGACATAATAATTCCCACCTGCTGCTCCTCATTACCTGAGGTACGTGGGCGGAGACGGAAGTACAGACGGCATCCCTCCTTAAACACTAAAAAGGCCTTTCTGTCCCCTGAGAACCTCTCGGGTAACTGAATAGGGGGTTCAACAAAAGGGGGAAGTGGTGCCGGAGGACTCCCAGCCTGAGGGGTACCCTGGAGGTCTCCTGCTGCTGCACTCTCAGTGCCAGATCCTGGACCAACTGGGTAAGCCCCTGCATCTGCTCTACTACTGCAGTCATGGGGTTCATGGTGCGTGGAGAGCAGAGAAATAGCGGCCTGTCAAACTGTCACGTCAGAGGAGGTGCAGTGGGCCCTGACTGCCACCCAGCCCACTGTCCCTGCCTACTTGGCGTGCTGCCCTAGATGGCAGACCCCAACTGGACGACAGCCCCTATGCTGCTAAGTGCAGGGCCGTCAGGGAAAACACAGAGTCAATCAGTCCGGGTCAAAACAGTGCGATAACGGATAAGCCAAGAAACATAATCCAAGTGGAGGGTCAGAAACAAGCCGGGGTCCAACACGTCAGAGCCATACAAAAACGGCGGCAAAAGCAAAGGTCAGAAACAGCCGAGGTCAGAAACATAGGAAGACAACTATACACAAGAATCACAGGGAAAACAAGGGAACACCTTTGACAGGCAAACTGGGGAGGTTTAAAAGGTCTGCCTGGACACCGCCCCCACAGCTGATTGGTACGGCATCCGGGCCCTCCAATTGGTCTGAGAGCTGTCACTCCTGGCTCAGGAGCAGCACCTCTCCCAGGGAGTGGTCTGAGGGCACACCTATTAACCCTTGCAGGTCGTTGTGTTAAACGGGTGGAAGGCTGCCCAGACGAACGTATCCTGACAATTTGGTTGAGAAAGTGTGCATAGTCTAATTTTATTTAAAAAATACTGGTTCATTCAAAATGGTTGCTAATGTGTACATATGTTCAAGAGAGATGAATAATGCCTTTTTATGACTAGTAACATGGTGCAGCCTAAACTTAAAGTGGTTTTCCATGACTTTTTTTTTATTTGTTATAGAGCTCACAACTTAATTATATTGAACTTTGTAATGGATACTAATTAAAATTGTACCTGTTTTGCTCTGCAAAACAAGGCAGAGCCCTTTTCTCCCCTTCTTCCTGCATACCATGTGACTTCCAGTGATCACATAGCTTTGCTTCTGAGTCTATGGACGTTTTGTCATCACTCAGTGGGTGTGCTATGAAGCCAGGCTCAGCTAAGAAACACTGTGGTGGGTGTGAACAGAGAAAGATCTGGCTGCCTCTAGTGACTTATCAGTCACTATGTAAATAGAGGAGCTAATGGTAATGTAATCCTTCAAATACAGAAATGAAGGCTGCAAGCAGAAGACTTGCATTGTTTGATTGGCTAAATGTGCATTAGGACCTCTGAAATTATCTAGCAGCAGTCAGAAAAAAGTATGCCTACTGCTCTTTCTGTAGTAGTGGTGCTAACATCACTGGGTGCAGGAATGATGCCACATCCCCTACAGCAGATGCACAGCTGTGGGGGATGTAACATCGCTCACCTTTCTTGGATGCTAGATAGGCTATCCATATATAGGAAACCTGGGTGATGCCACATTCCCCACATCAGAGTTACAAGGATGGGATACCTATATACCTACTTTGGGGGATGTACAGCACATACATAGAAATACATACACCAAATGATATATATTTGTACATGTATTACATATATTATGGGACGAGGAAAGAATGTTTTTTACCATGTTACAACCTGATTGGTGACTGTACTACAAACAGCCTGTTGCAGGCAACCAGGGAGTGAACCAGAGCAGAGATGCATGAGGTGTACATGTCGGTGAATGATAATGAACATGTTTGGGAGGTTTGGGGGGGCGGGTTTTTTGAAAAATTTCCTTAGATTGTAACGCAAGGATTCTGGGACTTGGGGAAAAAAGCCTAAGGGGAGAACTACTGACCCCTCACAAGCGGGAGTTTCACTATCTTATAATAGATAAAAAAAGAGGCAAAAAAAAAAGAAACACATGAAGGTATTGGAAAAATCTTTACTTTTCAATATAAATTCTGTTTATAGTGTTCTATGAAATCATTAAACTCCTGGATAACCCCTTTAAAAAGGACCTGTGAGTATTCCTGACATGTCTAGTTTAGTAAATCCTTGTGTTGCCTGTGAAATAACAATTTTTCTTAAAACCCTTTGTTTTGTGCTTTTCCCCTCTTTTTAAAATCTTCAAAAAAAATGAAAATTAACGGGACCAATCAGTTTGGGGGTTAAAGAAGGAAACAATTTTTTAACTAAACAAAACATGTCAGGAGATGTGACAGGTCGTCTTTCACAACGTATGATTAAAGTTACCTTCAAAAACACATTTCTCGTGTCTTCTGTTGATTTTGCCATTTTCATTTTTTTCCTTTTTATTTAAAAACCCAATAAAAGTTTTAGGGAAGAAAACTGAAGAAAAAAGGGTCACACGCGCCCACGGTCACTTTTCCCAAACCCTGCAGCAAAAACTCTTGTTTCGGCTCTGTCCCTGACTCCTACTGGCATGTACTTACCTCACCTTGCTCCTGCTCTGCTCCCTGCTGCTGGCAGCCGGCGTGCACTCACTCCCCCCCAAAAGGGCAAGTTTGGGGTTGCCACCCTTTTTAAAATTTTAAAAGGGCCAACGCATCATTTGTACTCTAATGGCTGGCCACCACCTGGGAATTATGGAACTTCCTTTCTCTGCTCTGGCTCAGTTTATTGGTGTCTTTTGTTGATTCTGCCTGCTGATGTTTTGTTTTTGTTTTCTTCTACTTTCCCAGCTGCCCATCGTGAGTAGCCCCCGTCGGGGTTTTCCCCATAGCAAATTTCCGACGGCGGGTCCCCTCCCCGGGGGGTTTGATCGGGGAGGACTTTACCCTGCACCCCTTTATTTTGGGAAAATAAAAAAAGGTTTGCCCAGGGACTTTTCGGGGTACCACCCCCAAAGAAAAATTGGGGCCCCTGAAAAAATGGCCCCCGGGGCCCCTTTCCCCCTGCCTTTTGGGGAACCCACTCCTTAAAAATTCCCGGGTCCCCAACCAGAAGACTGATGGTTTGCACTGGAAAGGGGGCGCCCACAGACAGAAAAACAGACATAGAACAATAAACGTACGGGCGGCTCAAAAGCGGCAACAATATGGGCAGAAAGGGTACAGAACCCGTGAGACAAAGAAAAAAAACCGGGGGGGGTCCAAAGTCTGAAAACCAATAGGGGCATCCCCGGTACAGAATCTGAGACAAAGAGAATAACCGGGGTGAAAAACCCAAAAGGCCAAGAAAATCACAGAACAACAAAAAGAGAGAAAGGGCGAACTATGGGAAAATGAGCCAAAATAGCAGCAAAAGGCAAGAAGGAAGCAGAGCCCTTTAAAAAAGGAACAGATGAAAGGTAGAACTAAAGGGCAATAGGCAGAAGGAACAAAAAACCAAATGGGAAAAAGGCGTCACTAAAGAAGGAAAAAAAAATTAACCACTAGTGTGCTGGAAGTTTCCCTTTGGCCACGGGGGGGTTGGGCCGGGAAATCAATTAGCCCCCCAGCACAAAATAAACCCATTCCCCACTAGTGAAAAAAAAGTAGTCTTAAGTAAAAAACCATGGTTTACGTCATCGGGCCGGCCCCCGGCGACCAGAGCCAAAAGACGGGGGTTTTCGGGCACAATCAGGGACAGTACCCCCCCCCCCCCCCTTTATGAGGGCCACCGACCCCCCAACAAAGCCCTCTAGTTTTTAGCAGAGTGGGTTTTGGGGGAATTTTTCTCTTACACTTTGGGAGCAAAATTTCACTGGTGGGCCCTGAAGGCGGAGATATTTGGGTTTTGGGTGGGCTTTTCCCATTTAATTTTTTTTTTAATTTCCCCTTTTTGGGTTTTTTTTTAAGAGCCCTTATACTCAAAAAACCCAACTGGAAACAGTCTAAACAAACAAATTTTTTAATTCAGTTTTTAAAAACCCTTTGTAAGGGCGGATTTACATGAGATGGGACCCCTCCTCCCGGGAAAAAGGGGAAAACCCACCCTAAAAACGGAAAGAACTCAGTGAATTGGAAAGTCAGGACACTACCCCCGGGGAAAAACAAATTTTTTTAAAATTTTTTTAAAAAAAAAAGGGTATAGACTCTGGGCCCCCGGGGGCCAATATGTTAAGCTTTGCCCCCCGGAGTGAGGCCCTTTGGTCAATAAACCGGGGCTGGTGCGGAGGCAAAATTATATTAAAATTCTACTAAAACGTCAATTTCCATTCTAAAATTTATCGGGGTGTTTTAAATTTACTAGCACAAAACCCAAGGGTTTCAAAAACCCTTTCCCAAATGACACCCATGGTAAACCCCATTTGATCAACTCGGGGCCCTCCAGCCCAAACACAAAAATTATGGGGGTTTTGGAGCTGGGGAAAAACCCAAGAATAATTCCGCAACCGTTTTTTTCCATGACAAAAAACTAACTTTTTTTCCCCGTTTTTCGAACTTCCCCATTTAAAAGTGATCTCACAGAAACGAAACTTTATTCTCCCCCCCCAATTAGGGGGTTAAATCTACCATTGAAGCGGAAAAAGGGAGCACTCAATGGAACTAGTTCCAAACCCAAGGCCTGGACAAAAAACCATACGGGTTTGAAACTAGCAGCACACCTGAGTCAAATTTTATACTTGAAAAAAAAAAAATTCTTAAAATTTAGAGACCAAGGTTACAGGAAAAAAAAAACTTTTTAAACCAAAAGTTAGGAGGCCCCCTGAAATACCCGATTACCTTCCTTAAAAATTGCCTAAGGGGGTTGGCTTTTTTCCTTGGGGGTTTATTTGGGGCCCCTAGGGGAAAAAGTTTTTTCCAAAAAAGGGGTCAGGTTTTCTGCAATAAAACAAAAAGGCCTTCCCCCCAACCGATGTCTCCTCCGGGTTTGGCAGCAAAATGAAAAAACCCAACCCATTGGTTCTTCTTCAGGAGAAGGGGTGGGGATGAAGGGGAAATTTTTCAGATAAGGTAGGGGGGAATTTTTTTACAAAAAAAATCTGACTTGAATTAAAAAAGGTTCGACCCCCCTTTTTTTTTCCCTAGGGCTCTCCCCGGGCCCTTTCTGTCAAGGGCCCTACAAGCTAGACATGAAGTCTTTAGGGCCCTCAGGGTTTTGGATGGCTGACCAGGGGCATCCTTTCCCCCGCATCAGAAAACCCCTTTGGGTCTGAACGGTTTTTAAAAGGGGGTTGGTCAGCCCACCCGGGTCATGGTTTACACCATTGCGGAACTCTGAACAATTTCCCTTTGGCCGAGCGGCGGCCCTGGCCGAATAGAAAGGGAGGGGAATTTTTGCCCATTTCCACACAGTAGGATTATCATAGACATGACCTAAAGCCTGAAACAATCTGTCAATTGACCCCACCACCGGGGCTTTTAGGGGGGGATAGCTTTAAAACCCAATCCGAGGAGGGCCCAGGAAGAGACACCCCAAAACCCTTAAATTTTTTTGGCCCCCCAGTGGGAAAGAAATTAAAACACAAAAAAAAGTGACAAGGGGTTTCCCCGAAAGTTTCGGAACCTGTTTTGGGTTTCCATCAAAGCGATCCCGGGAGAAAACATCTTAGACTTTTAAAAGACGCGGGGGCACAAACGGGGGGGGCAATTAAAAGGACACAAACGGAGCGGCAAGTCCCCGGTACTGGGGTTTTATGGGGTCCAAAAACCCCGCGAGATTTGTTTTTTAAGTCCCCCCCCCATGTTTCCGGAATTTGGGGTTTTTAACTCCTCAGGCGGGATGACCCCACAAAATTTGGTACTCATGGGTTTAACCGCCCGGGGGGGTTTAACCCGGGGGATGGGCCTGCTTTATGCAAGGGGCGCACACAAAGACAAGTAGGCCCTTTACAAAATGGGTTCCCAAACCCTGTTTCCCCGCCTTTTGGGGAACCCCCTCCTTAAATTTGGCCAGGGGGCCCCCAAACCCAAAGGGCTGGGTGGCTACACTGGTAAAGGGTGCGAACCAACCCAAAAGGACAAAAAAACAAAGAACAATAAACTTAGGTTTAGGGGGCTCCTTTTAAAAGTTTGCAACAATAATTTGGGATCAAGGAAAAGAATCGTGAGACAAAGAAAAAAACCGGGGGCGGTCCAAAGTCGGCAACAAAAACGGGCCGCGGGTAAAAGAATTTGTGAGACAAAAGAAAAAACCCCGGGGGGAAAAACGAAAGGTTTAGGAGATCCACAGAAGCAACAGGGAAAAGAACAGGCGAACTATTGGCAAAGGCCAAAAAAGCAGGGAAACTGGAAGAAGCAAGACCCCTTTTAAAGGAAAAAGATGGGAAAGGGAAACTGAAACAATAGGCAGAAAACAAAAGACCAATAGGAGAAGAAAGCTGTCCCCTCAAGAAGGAAAAAAATTAACCACGAGTTTTGCGGGAAAATTCCTGGCCCCCGGGGGTTTTGGGCCCGGAAAACAATTAGCACCCAGCACAAAATAAACCCAGTTTCACACTAAGTAAAAAGAAACTTAAAACCCTTAAATCAAAAAAACCCTGGGTTTTCGTCACTGCCCTGGCCGGCAGCCCCGAGCCAAAAGACGGGGTTTTTTTCCCGGCCAATCATGACAAAAAAAATTTAAAACCTCCATCCCTAAAATACAAAGCAGAGACTCCATCTGATAAGACTGCAGACAAATAGAGATCTAAGCACCTACCTGTAAGCAGTACGGGCAGGTTTAAAACAAAATAAACCCAAATTTTTTTATTAATTTTTTGTGATTTTTTTTGTAATTTGTTTGCAATTATAAATTTGCCAAATTCTTCTATTTCCAGATGTCCTGGATGACGATAAACACAATAAAAATTTATAACAATGAAAATTAAAGAAAAAACTTAATTTTAGCATTAAAATTTCACAAACACAAATAAACCTTTTAAAAAACAAATAACCCGGAAAAAATCGTGCAAAAATTTAAAATTTTTAACCAAACAAAATTACAGAGTTTTACAAAAAAAAAAAATAATTCTCTATTATACAGTACACCATCATTTGTCTTAATAACTTCATATCCTAAGTAGAAGGCTCGGAGATTATAACATGAATGGACATGTATATTTGTCCACAGACATGGTGGGAACTGGGAACACTTTAAAAACGAAAAAGGCAAATACAATACAGCAAGGTTTCTCGGGGGGGTTTAGCCAAGGGGAATACTAGTGCCCTTAAAGACTTTAAGGCCGGGATTGCAAAAAGAGAAGAAATGGAATCCATATTGCTGGTCACCATTTTCCACAAATAGTTGTGGCTTAAAAGAAAATGAATCATACATTTTGCTTTCTAATGAACATCTAAAAAAGTAATACAATTTAAGACAAAGGGCCCAAAAAAAAATAGGAAAATCAATTCCAAATAATAACAACCTCCTTTCCTAAAAGGAGAATATAATCATCCCCAAAGATCCCCCCCTTCTCCGGCAAACCTTTTTAAGGTCTTTTTTTTAAAAAACCTCAAAAGAAATTTACCAAGCACACCCATGGTCAAAGGAAACATCAAAGAAATGGCATTTTTTTTGATGAACCAAAACATAATCTTGTTCCTTCGAAGTAAGGGCTTTAAAAATGTCCCATCAAAGCCTCCTACAATCAAAAAACTTGCCCGGGGTTTTAGAGAAAAGCCAAAATTTACCCTACAACTCATATTTAAAAATTCGATGAAGCTCAATTTGTCTTTTGCTATGGAAATTGGGGTTCCCGGGGGGACAGGACCCCAAACCCCCCAAAAACCCCTTTTGGGGGCCCTTAAAGGGTTAAGTTTCTTTTTGCTTGGGTACTGTAGGTCCAAATGGGTTCTTATACCCTTGGGATGGGGGAACATGAAAGGAAATCAGCTACAGGTCTCTGGCAGAGTCTCAAGGGTTGGTGGACTGCAGATCTCCTGCCTCAAAAACTTTGCTCCATCTGAAGCTGGGCCCCAGGAGCCCGGGGGGAGGGAACCCAATTTCTCTCTAGAGAAGAGATCTTTTGCCCCCCAGGACCTTTTTTTAGACCCCCTGGGAAATATTTTTTGTAGTCTCGAAAGATTTCAGACAAATGTTTTCCCTCTGGTTTCCCCTTTCCAGGAAAAAAAAACCCTTTTCCCAAGTTTTGGGGATTGGGGGGGACAATTCGAGGACTTTGACAGACTCCCATCATTCCTGTGGATTTAATAAAGTTTTAAAGAGTTCATAACAGTATCATTTATTTGTTGTGTTTTCAAACAACCTAATTGAATTAAATCCAAAAAATTTAAAAATAAGAAAAAAAAGATGGAAACTGACCCTGATTCACATGGATGAGAGGGAAAAAAAAACCCATTAAAGTCTTTTCTTTTTACAATCAATATGATCAGAGCAATTTTTTTTTAAAGTTTTTTTCACATAGGCTAAAGCAGGATTTTGATATCTGCCTATACTCCTCTACTATGGGAATCTGAGTTTGCAAATCAATGAAGACATGATTGTTCATTGATAGACATCTGAGAATAGCTGATCAGGTGCTAAGATATCGCCTGGAAAAGAAAAGCATATTTCTCTTCCCCCCCCCAAAGAAATTTACTATTCCCCCCACCCTTTTTCCCCAACACTAATTAACATTGAGCTCAGTTTGGAAATGGGGTCGGGGCCCACAGGGGAAATTTATCTTGGGGGGGGCCCCCCCCTACTGTACATGGGAAAATTTTTAAACCGGCCCTTTGGATGTAAAGCGGCCCCTTTTTTCCCCCATAATACCAGTGTGCAAAACAAACTGAAATTTTGTAGTAAAAATAGCAAAATTATTCACACAATTTGTCACATCTAGCATATCATAGACACAGGGGTAAGTAGCTCCATCCATTTTCCCCCTCCCCCCCACATACAGTATCCCCCTCCCACCCCCAAACAATATCCCCCCTCCACCCACATACAAAAACCCCCTCACACCCACAAACAATAAACCCCCTTTTCCCCCGTATCCCTTGGTCACCGCACCCCCCACCTTCAAAAATTTAAACCCCCGCAAGAAAGTAAAAGGTAACTCCTAAACACAGGTTTAATCCCGGGACACATGTACGCTTGGCATTAAAACTGGGGAAAAAAAATAACCTACAACACTGGGCCCTAATTTTAAAACCACATAAGGGGCAAAACACCACTCAGGTAAAAACCTACAACACCGCCATATAGAGACCACAAAGAGGCCCAAAACCCCTCGGTTTTAACCTACAAAAACCGCCAAAATAGAGACCAAAAAGAGGCAACAACCAGCTCAGGGATAAACCCCCAAAAACAAAAAACCCCCATATAGAAACCACATAGAGGTCAGAAAAACCCCCAGCTCAGGAAAAACCAAACAACCCGCCAAAAAGGAACCCCCCTAGAGGGCAGCACGCAAGCTCAGGTACAACCCTACAACAAACCCCCAAATAGAACCACATAGGGGGTCAGACAACCCGCTCAGGTATAACCAAAAACACTTTCCATATAGAGACCACATAGAAAGGGCACACACCCCCTCAAAATTTTAAAACCCACAAAAACCCCCATATAGAAACCCAAAAAGAGGTCAAACACCAGCTCAGGTATAACCCACAACACCGCCAAAAAATCCCACCACAGGGGTCCGACACCAAAACTCGGTATAACCCAAAAACACTTTCCATATAGAGAACCCCATAGAAAGGGCAGACACCACTCGGCAATCACATTTCAGTGACTACAGCATGATCCAATATAGAAGTAAAATAACCCCTAAATCAGGTATTTCCCCCAGAGACGTCCTAAACTTTAGGAGTCGTTCTCCCCTTTTTTCAAGGGGTTTTTTTTTATTCCCTTTTTTTCCCCTGCATCGGGTTTCCCCACCCCCATGAGGACTTGTAAGTAAGGGTTCAAAGAAAGAAAAACCCGGGGATCCAGCGTAATGCTTTCCTACAAGGGTTTTTTAAAAAAAAATTTTCCCCCCCTTTATTCCAACGTATTAAAAATCCAAACAAGTTTAAGCAAAGATAAAACCGCATCTAACCAACGCGTTTCGGGAGGAAAAAAACCTCCTTTTTAAAGGCATAACACATTCCCAAAAGAAACCCAACCTTTTTATTCAAAGAGGGGTATCATGGAAACCAAAGTCCGGTGATAACATTTACGTTTTCCCTGTACTTACAACACCCAAAACAAATTTTGTACCAAAAAAAAAACCCCAAAAAAAATATAAAAAAACAATGTTGGGGGTTACCCCCGAAAAAAAAGTTTAGTACGACACATTAAATCATGTCTTTTATTAAGACCGTCTGGGTACCGTGTTTTTATTTAAATATCCACCAAGATTCTTGGCAACGAAAAGGCTTCCCTCTTGATCTCCGCCTTATAGGCTTGAAAACTTTTCAATGCCCTGAAATATTAAGTGGGAACATCGCTGCATGCACTTCGTGGAAGGGGATTAGAGGCCATAGATGCCCCTCCCATGGGGGCCCTCTGTGCATCAGACAAATGTTACGAATCCGCACCTTTAACGCAGTACTAGTGCAGCCCACATATTGAATATGACATGTCTTGCAAGTGATAAGATAGATTACAAAATGTGTGTTACAATTTATATAGGATATCATATTGAAGGACTCCTTTGTGGCTTCTGATGTAAATGTTTTAGAGTTGAGCCCGGAGTCATCAAGTAACACTCAAAATGCAAATAAACGAAGGGGTAACAACAAAAAATCCCAGTCCAATGCCACAGCTAAACCGGCAAAAAACGTGGGAGACGAGGTGGGAGAAAACATAAGAGACATGAGACCAGCCAGGATTCGGCGCCGCAGATATTTAGACAATCTATAATCAATTGTCCATTACATTATACGGCCACTCAAACGTCTTTATTTCCAAAGGATTAAGTTTTGTTCCGGAGAAGAATTTTTGATTTGTATAGACCATTTTGGACGTGAATTATTTCGTTTAGATCTTTGATGCTGAAGAACCATTTTTCAAACTATGAAACAGAGGACAGAAATTTTTTTCTAACTGTATGATAATAGGATTGAGGATTTTGGCATGCATAATGTAAATTCTTCAGAATACATTACTTTTGAAAAAAAATATATGCTTACTAATTTTAAGAGTTTCTTGGGGGTGAAAGCCATACACTAGATAGGACAACTTGCCCCGACTAATTAAGAAAAATAGAGGATTTTATCCTATTCAGTCGAGACCATAGGTCTGGATTGTTTCAAGATCTAGTAGAACAGGATTTGTCTAAATTACATAAAGAATGTATTATGAGTACAAAAAAGAAAAATATGAGTGGGATGGAAATTAAAGCTCTATCAGAACTACGTGCCAATTTTTGATCTTTTGTTTAAACGGCAGAAAAAGGGGGGGGGCTGTAGTCCTTATGGACCCAGGACTTTATAAGAAACTCAATAAAATCATTTTAGATGATGTAAAAACATTTTAGACCCTCAATCTGATCCACTTTAATTTTTTCAACAGAAATTAAAAACATATCTTAGGGAAGGTGTTGTGAGGGGGGCCATTTCAACTCAATTAGCAGAGAAATTATATGTGGAAACCCTGTGGTCCCAATCTTTCACTCGTTCCCAAAGATACATAAAAATGTGTTTCCTCCGCCCCCTCCGTCCGATAGTACCCGGGTTTATAGGGTCTGTAGGCGAACGTTGGGATCATGGTTAGATTCGATCCTGCAGCACTTGTTAGAAATATTCCAGGCTATATTAAGGACACAAAAAGTTTGGTGGCTATGTTATTTTAAGGTGAATGGGATCCCTCTTTTTCTTGGATATCATGTGATGTTTCTTCATTATATTCGTCCATCCCCCACCATCTAGCAGTAGAATTCCTAAAACAAACATCTTTTTACGTTTTAGTACGTGTTCTGTACAACTTTTAGATTTTTGATTATGTGTGTGGATTTTCTTCTCCAACACAATTATTTTTCTTTCGATGGGGATTTTTTCTGCAATCTGTGGAGCCTCGATGGGGGCCAAATTTTCTCCCTCCCTTGCCAACATATTTATGTCGGCTTGGGAGGAGAGATTTTTGTTCACTGTGTCTAATCCTTTTTCTCCCCACATCAGGTGGTATGGTCGTACTCTAGACGACCTGCTCCCGGTGTGGGGAGGAACGGAAGAAGAGGCTTTTCTTTTGAACAATATGGGTTTTGATAACATGAATTTACATTTCACTTTGGAATGGCACAGGAACAGTATTAATTATCTGGCGTTAATCTTGTGGGTGAAGGACAAGGAATAGAGGTTTTACATATAGAAAGACAATTTCACGGAATGCAAAATTTTACTGCGAGTTCTAGTCATCCTAAGCATGTTGTGGAGGGAATCCCTTTTGGAGAACTAATAAGGATTAAAAGAATTGTTCAAATTTAGATCTTTTTCCTAAATTCAAGCAGAAGTGAAAAAATAGATTACGTTCTAGAGGGTATCTAGAACGGTCCCTTAACAAAGCAGCGAAAAAAGTATCCCATATTTCTAGAGAGGATTTATAAAGAGAAACAGATAACTTTCCAGAACAGAAAGGGAAAAGTGAAGTTACATTTACCACGACGTACAGTCCCCAATTTAAAAAAAAATTGCAATATAATAAAAGATACCTTCCTTTTTTGATGGCTCAGGAAAACATGCGAAATTTTGTAGCAGAAAACAATATACGTTTTGTCCCCCGAAGAGGACAAATTTTACGTTCTATTTTATCTCCTAGTTTATTTTTTGTCGGATACCAACAAAATCAATGTATCCCGGCTATCTACCGTAGGAATGTACAAATGTGGGGCATACTCGCTGCACAGCCTGCAAAAAACGTGACCAACTCTAAAACTTACATCAGAAGCCCAAAGGAGTCTTCAATATGTTGTCCTATATAAATTGTAAAAACACATTTTGTAATCTATCTTATCACTTGCAAGATATGTATTTTTCAATATGTGGGCTGCACTAGTACTGCGTTAAAGGTGCGGGGTTCGTAGACAAATTTTTCTGATGCACAGAGGCCCCTAGTGTAGGTGCATCTATGGCCCCTAAGCACTTCCACGAAGTGCATGCAGGCGATGTTTCCCACTTTATATTTCAGGGCATTGAAGAGTTTTTTAAGCCTAGTAGAGGCGGAGATCATAGGGAAAAGCTGCGTCCCAAGAATCTTGGTGGTATTAAATTAAATACACGGTCCCCGACGGTTTTTTAAAAAAATTGATTTAATGTGTGTACTAAATTTTTTTCAATGTACCGAATTTTGTTTTTAATATTGTTTGTGTTTTTTTTTTTACATAATGTGTAGTGTGCTAAGCAAACATGACACGTGAGTTTCACCTGCTGTCAATGTACTCTGTAGTATAAAAGAGTTCGGCGTGTAAAAGTGTTTTTGCCATGAAAAAGGAGGTTTTTTTTTGCCCGAAAGGGTGGCTTAGATCGGTGTTTCTTTGCTTAAAATGTTTGGTTTTAAATACTTTGGGAAAAAAGGTTGGAAAAATTTTTTTAAACCTTTACGGAAGCATTAATGCTGGATACCTTTGTTTTTCTTTGTTATTAAAAGTATCTGCATTATCCGGGCGTTGGGGCCCGTAAAAAATAACCAGGTGGTGTTAAAGAACTTTTTTTTGTTGTTGGTTGCTACCCATGGGGGATTGCCCCGGACGCTATCTTCAAAAAATTATACAAATATTAGAATCCCCAATTTTCCCACATCTTTCCCTTTTATTCCCACTCTTAAAACCCAGGGGTGGGGGGGGGGGGGGGGGGGGGGGGGGGGGGGGGGGGGGGGGGGGGGGGGGGGGATAACTTAGAGGCCGGGGGGGTTTTAAGGGGTTGGAAAGGGGGGGGGGGGGGGGGGGGGGGGGGGGGGGGGGAGAGGCTAAGCCCCTGGGGAAAATGTAAACTAGTTTGCTCCCCTTCAATTATATTTACCAGGTGGGTAGACAAGACCTAGGTAGGTAGGCAAATGGGAAAAAAGCCCCAGTTGTAGGTAGGGGTTTCTCCCAGTGGGTAAGTGTAGGTAGTTGGGTCCCCCTTTATATAGGCTGCAAGCTTTTTGGCCCCCCTTTATGTAGTATTCAGGCATTTAGGGCTTCCCATGAAATTTAGTTTACGGGCAGTTAAAGGCCCTCTTTTAGGTAGTTGCAGGCGTTAGGGGTTCCATTAGGTAGTTCAGGTAGTTGGGGCCCCTTTAGCTAGTGTCCGGGAAAGTCGGGGCCCCCCCCCTTTAGTATGTGTAGGTAGTTGGGCCCCCTTTAGATTTAGGTACCCAGGGCCCCCTTGTAGTCGGGCCCCCTGTAGGTTTTGTCAAAGGTCCTTTAGGTAGCCAGAGCCCCATTGTAGTCGGGGCCCCCTGTAGGTATTTTTGGGGCCCCCCCTGTGGTAGTTGGGCCCCCCTGTAGGTAGTCGGGCCCCCCCTGTAGGTAGTCGGGGCCGCCTGTAGGTCCCAGGGCCCCCCTTGTAGTCGGGCCCCTTTAGGAGAGGGGCCCCTTTGTAGTCAGGGCCCCCCTTTGTAGGGCCCCTTTAGGTAGCAGGGGCCCCCCTTTTAGCCGGGCCCCCCTTGTAGCCAGGGACCCCCTTGTACCCGGGGCCCCCTTGTATCGGGGGCCCCCTTGTAGCCGGGGAAACCCCCTTGTGCCGGGGGCCCCCTTGCACCCAGGGCCCCCCCTTCAGCAGCCAGGACCCCCCTTGCAGCCAGGGGACTCCTTGCACCCGGGGGCCCCCCCTTGCGCAGGGGGCCCATTGCACCCAGGGGCCCCCCTTGCACCCCGGGCCCCCCTTGAGCCGGGGGCCCCCTTGTACCCGGGGGGCCCCCTTGTAGCCAGTGCCCCCCCTTGTGCCAGTGACCCCTTGTGCAGTGACCCCCTTTTTGGGCCAGGGACCCCCTTGCAGGGGCCCCCCCTTCACCCGGGGACCCCCCTTGTAGCCAGGCCCCCCCCTTGAGCCAGGGGCCCCTTGTAGCCGGGGCCCCCCCCCTTGGCCGGGCCCCCCCTTGTCCCAGGGCCCCCCCCCTTGTAGCCAGGGCCCCCCCCTTGTAGCGGGCCCCCCCCTTGTACCGGGGCCCCCCCCCCTTGTAAAAGGGCCCCCCTTTATGCCAGGGACTCCCTTTATGCCGGGCCCCCCCTTTGTAGCGGGACCCCCTTTATGCCGGGTCCCCCTTGTACCCCGTGACCCCCCCTTGTAGTCAGGCCCCCCCTTTGTAGTCGGTCCCCCCTTTACCCGGGACCCCCTTTATACCCAGGGACCCCCCTTTATAGCCGGGCCCCCCTTGTACCCAGGGCCCCTTGTAGCCAGGGCCCCCTTGTGCGGGCCCCCTTGAGCCTGGCCCCCTTAAGTCAGGTCCCCCCTTGAGCCGGCCCCCCCCCTTGCCCCGGCCCCCCCTTGACCCAGGGGCCCCTTGAGCAGGGGCCCCCTTGTAGACAGGGCCGCCCTTTTATACAGGGCCGCCCCTTTATAGCCGGGCCGCCCTTTATGCCAGGGCCGCCCTTTATACCCAGGGCGCCCCTTTATACCCAGGGCCGCCCCTTTATACCCAGGGACCCCTTTATACCCGGGCCCCCCCCCTTGCAGCCAGGGGCCCCCCCTTGCAGCCAGGGGCCCCCTTGTAGGGGGCCCCCCCCCTTGTAGCCACAGCCCCCCCCCCCCCTTGTAGCCGGGGACCCCCTTGTAGCCGGTGCCCCCTTTTAGCCGGGGCCCCCCTTTATAGCAGGGCCCTTTTGTACCCAGGGCCCCCCTTTATGCCAGGGTCCCCTTGTGCCGGTTTCCCCCCCTTGTGTCAGGTCCCCCTTTGCCAGGGCCCCCTTTTAGCCGGGCCCCCTTTATAGCAGGGCCCCTTTTTTTAGCCGGGGCCCCCCTTGTAGCCGGGACCCCTTGTAGCCGGGACCCCCTTTATAGAGGGCCCCCCCCCTTGTAGATAGTTAAAAAAAAAAAAACAAACGCCACTTACCTGGCTCCCCTCCAGTCCTGCCGCTCGGTGCCCCCGGCCCCTGCTGCATGAATGGGCGGCGCGGTGGAGGCGTCACGCCCCGCCTCGTCGCAGTGGGGCCCGGGCCCGGCGGGTAAAGGGGCCCCCGCGCAGCCTCCCAGGGGAACCGGGAGCGCGCGTGTGGGCTGTGCCCCGTGACACCGGCAGCCCGGTCTTGGGCGCCGGGAGAGGGCCCCCGGGGTTCAGGGATGGGGGAGGGGCGGAGGGCCCCGGGGAGGCGGCACTGCCCCGGGGGCCCCCCCAGCGGCTCGGGGGGGGCCCCCCGGGGGTTCCCCAGTCCCCCGAGGCCCCAAAGCCCCCACCCTGATTGAACTGGCGCATAGACAAGAGGTGTTTTTCCAAAAAAAAAAATAAAAACAAAAAAAAACAAAAAACCCAAAAAAAAAAAAAAAAAAAAAAAAAAAAAAAAAAAAAAAAAAAAAAAAAAAAAAAAAAAAAATTTAAAAAAAAAAAAAAAAAAAAATAAAAAAACACAAACAAAAAAAAAAAAAAAAAAAAAAAACAAAAAAAAAAAATTTTTTAAAAAAAAAAAAAAAAAAAAAAAAAAAAAATATTAAAAATAAAAAAAATTTAAAAAAAAAAAATTTTAAAAAAACCAAAAAAAAAAAAAAAAAAAAAAAAATAAAAAATAAAAAAAAAAAAAAAATTTTTAAAAAAAAAAATTAAAAAAAATTAAAAAAAAAAAAACAAACAAAAAAAAAAAAAAAAAAAAATAAAAAAAAACCCCCAAAAAAAAAAAAAACAAAAAAAAATTTTTTTTTTTTTTTTAAAAAAAAAAAAAATAAAAAAAAAAAATTTTAAAAAAAAAAAAAAAACAGCAAATTTGAATATGGTGGTCAACCAATGTGGGTGAAAATTGCCTTTTTAAAAAATGAACTTCTTTTTAGGGAAGGCAGGGCCATCTTTTTGTTAGGCTCAAAACAGGTGGGTTCAAACTGTTAAAAAAAAAATGTTTGGTAGCCCCGGGGGTTCATTGGCGGCACTCTCCCTTTTAGGTCCGCCCAACCCGGCTTTTACGTGATTTATTTTTTTAAATGTAAAAATTCTCCCACGTTTCCCATAACTTATTCACAAATTTTTCATTTTTTACCTAAATAACTTTTCACCCTGAGATGCAAAAAATTCAAGTTTAGTCCGGCCCCCTTGGCGAAAGCCCAAGCCCACTTTCAAATACGTAAAAAAGCAGAAAAAGGCTGATTGGTTAAGCTAGCGGGCCTTGGCTAGCTCAGCCAATCAGAATAGGAGCGACAGAGACCCATTAAAAACCTATGGAGAACTATTGACCAATCAAATTCAAGGCGGGACAGTTCAAAATACAGTAAAAATGCAGAAAAGAGCTGATTGGTTGATCTAGCGGGGGCTTGGCTATCCCAGCCAATCAGACGGCGAGCTACTTGTCCCATTGTAGTCTATGGAGAGATCGGGGCAATGAGATCTCGGCACTCAGCGCCGTGCGGCATGGAGTATGATTAAAAAAATCATTTTTATTAAGTGTAAAATATTCTCTGAAAAAAGAGCTGAAACCTTCTATAAACATACATAAATAAAATCACTAACAACGCGTTTGTCGCTGAGACCGGCGCTACATCAGGATATTCGAAATTGCCGGGAAATACAGTAATTCAAAATCTGTAAGCGTTTCTCATTGGTCGGCATAAACCAACCAATCAGAATAGGAGCGACAGTGTCCCATTAAAACCTATGGAGAACTATTGACCAATCAGAATAGGAGCGACAGGGACCAATTATAAACATATGGAGAGTTAGAACCAATCAAATCAAAGGTGGGACAGTCAAAATACAGTTAAAAAGGCAGAGAAAAGAGCTGATTGGTTGAGCTAGCGGGGGCTTGGTTTATCCCAATGCCAATATGAGCGCGAGCTACTTCTCCCATTGTAGTCTATGGAGAGATCGGCGCAATGCAATCTCGGCTCTCAGCGTCGTGGAGTATGAATAAAAAAATAATTTTTATTAAGTGTAAAATATTCTCTGAAAAAGAGCTGAAATCTTCTATAAACATAAATCAATTAAATCCAGAACAACAGCTCTTTTCTGCATTTTTTACTGTATTTTGAATGTCCGCCTTTGATTTTGATTGGTCTAAAAAACTTTCTCATAGGTTTAGAATGGGTCCCTGTCGCTCCTATTCTGATTGGCGAGATAGCCAAGCCCCGCTAGCTCAACCAATCAGCTCTTTTCTGCATTTTTACTGTATTTTGAACTGTTCCCGCCTTTGAATTTGATTGGTCAATACTTTCCCATAGGTTTTAATGGTTTCACTGTCGCGCCTATTCTGATTGGCCGGTTTATGCCGACCAATGAGAAGTGCTTTCAGAATTTGAAATTACTGTATTTCCGGCAATTTCCGAGATCCTAATTCTTGATGTAGCACGTTCTAGATTTCTGGAAAGTGATTTTTTTATGTATTTTTTATTTTTGAAGGTTTGAGCTCTTTTTCTGATAATGTTTTACGCCTTTATAAAGGTGATTTTTTTTTAATCATACTCCTGCTGCACGGCGCTGAGAGCCGAGATTTCTCTTGCAATCTTCTATGTTTCCTCGCATGTTCCGTTCTCGCTTCACTTCGCCTCCGCCGGATCATTTAGACCAGAATCAACCAGGTCTGCCTGTCGGAGCTGCCGAGCACTGCAATGCACCGCACTTTGCCGCCCGCGATCGTACATGCCTCGGAGTTTTCGAGCGCGCCGCATCCCGCCCCAAAACGCTTACACCGCGCCCATTGCCCGCCCCTTCATGCGGTGCGCAGCAGAAAGTGGCGAACGCTGAGCCTAACACCGCATCCCTGCGTCCGACAGCGGATTCAGGCTGGGGAGGCGCAGGATACGCCAGAAAACAGGCGAAAAGCCCGTTCATACATGTCGCCCTATGTGTGCAGACAGCCTATTGTATATGACCACCAAGGCAGCTCACGACACGACTTCCTTCATAAGCTACATGCTGCTGACAAAAAGTAGGGCGTGGCCATAGTAATGTGACTCGACAAATATTTACTTTTATCTGGTGCATTAGAATGCTATAGGAACACTATATATATATATATATATATATATATATATATATAGACATACATATATATAATGTGTAGCTCATATATTACCTAATCTCATTCTCATTGGTCTGTTAATCCCTACTTCTCCTTTCTACTACTGCAAAGAGGTAAGTGTTGCTTAAACAACTGCTTACTCTGGGGTTGCTATGAAATTACATTAGCAGATTCCCTCTTCTTGGACTATAAAGTTACTTCCTGAATTCAGCTCATCAGACCAGAAATCCGGGCAAAGAAAAGAAAAAAAAGAGTCGGTTGATGTAACCATGGCAACCCCAGAGTAAGCACAATACTTAGAAGACCTGGAAACAAGAAGTCAATGTTATTATTTCATAAATGTCTCCAAAAGAGAGGCTTTGGAAGAGGCAATGCCAGTTTCAACAATGCTGAGGTTTTAAGAAGGCAGTAACTCATTTCTTCTGACTGTATATCCCACAAATTCTGTAGATGTCTAAAAATTCTTCATGGTGATATAAAACTTATAGGAACATGCAGTATATGACAATGAAGGAGAGGGTTAAGTCTTACCAGTGTTTTCCCAGCTCACCACTTTGCTGTGTCTTCCATCGCGGGACTCAAGCTCCATGCTAGCTCTTCTCTGTATGTAATCAAGGGAAAATATAGAGTTTAGTGCACATGGATAACTCAGAATAGGACCCCAGAGCATATATAAAGAGTGTGCCCCATAGCAGAATTTAAGAACCCCTGTTCGTGTCACACCCTAGGATATGGCGCTTGTTAAGATAACTTTAATAGCATTGCAACACCAGTAGGAAGAGCAGCTTCTATGATGTTCACATCTCTTATAAAACCTAAGCTTAAACAGAAAGGCAAGCTTGTGTGAACAGGTCAGTGATCATGTGCTTGTCTGCTAAAGGGCAAAGGCTACACCCTGCAAGCCTTGAACTGCCAGTCCTGCAGACAATGGAAGTGACCTGAAGTTCTACATCCAGAATATGAGTCGACAGATTAATATGTCCCCAATGAAAAGATTGACAGGTAGAAGACACGGTTGAGACTGAAGATGGGAACTTTACAAAGACATTAAGAAACTTCAATAACAAAGTCAAATGTTTAAAGGGAAAGATCAGTATTTTCCACGGCCTTTATGAATTGTCTCACAGGTGGTTTTGTTCACTGACATTGTCAACACTGAGGATTTAAAGGGTATTTTTTGGTTTATGCAGATAAAGCTATACCGTTTCCATTATCTGTAACACATGAGGATATTAAGACCATATGGATACAGATGGCACAGCAGCAACTAAGCTGTGGGATGCAAAGGGTTTTCTAATGACTGGAGTAGTTGTTACCAGGGCCGTCTCTTCCATTGGGCCAGGTAGGCCATTGCCTGGGGGCCCCACGAGCTCAGGGGGCCCTCCCGAGCAGCCGCCTAACCAGCCCGGTGGAGCGACAGCCAGGCTCTGCCCGGGGGCAGCCGGGATTCGGGCCGCAGCGCCGGCTCGGAGCGTCACCCTACCCCCCTCCCCACCGTCCGCGCTGCACGGCCGGGTCACAGACCCAGCCATGCAGTCATCACGGCCGCCGCCTGCACCGCGTGATGCAGGCAGCGGCCGAGGCAGAACAGCTGGGATCTTTTGCTCCCGGCTGTTCAGCACCCAGGAGGCTGCGGGCCAACGCGCGTTGTAACGACGTGGCCCCGCACTTTGCTGTGAGCGGCCACCGGCTCCGGACGAGGAGAAGAGAGAAGAAGAGAGGAAGGAAATCAGGTGAGTAAGATTTTTATTTATTTATTTTTTTTAAACTACTGCCACTGCCTGCCCATATACGGCCCTGCCTGGCTATATACTGCCCTGCCTGCCCATATACTGCCCTGTCTGCCCATATACTGCCCTGTCTACTTATATACTGCCCTGCCTGCCCATATACTGCCCTGCCTCCCTATATACTGCCCGGCCTCCCTATATACTGCCCTGCCTGCCCATATACTGCTCTGCCTGCCATATACTGCCTTGTCTACCTATATACTGCCCTGCCTCTCTATATACTGCCCTGCCTCCCTATATACACCCCCCTGCCTACCAATATACTGCCCTGCCTGCCTATATACTGCCCTGCCTACCAATATACTGCCCTGCCTGGCTATATACTGCCCTGCCTACCAATATACTGCCCTGCCTACCAATTAATGCCCTGCCGGGCTATATACTGCCCTGCCTGCCCATTTAAACTGCCCTGCCGGGCTATTTTACTGCCCTGTGGCTATAAAACTGCCCTGCCTCCCAAAATATATGCCCTGCCTGGCTATATACTCCCCTGCCTCCCAATATACTGCCCTGCCTGCCTACCAATATACTCCCCTGCCTGGCTATATACTTCCCCTGCCTACCAATATACTGCCCTGCCTACCTATATACTGCCCTACCTGGCTATATACTGGTCCTGCCTAGCTATATACCGGTCCTGCCTGCCCTAATTACTGGCCCTGCCTTTCTAATTACTGGCCCTATCTATAAGTGGATAATACAGGAGGGCCCTACAATCTATGGGGTAGATATTACAGGGGGCCTACAATCTACAGGGGGGCTATAAACCTACCTACAGGGGACAGAATTTTCTACAACAGTGGGCTGTATCCCTACCTACTTAATGGTGGGAAACATTACTACCTACTTACTCAATGTGGGGCGCCCATAACTGAGGTCGGAATAGGTGGTGAAGTGCTCATAAAGTGAGGATTCTAAGATGTTTGTGTGTTACATTCTGCAGGGACGAGTTGTGGCCGGACGAAGGCGTCATGGCGGGTTGGAGGGGAAGAAGAGGAAAAGGGAAAAGAAGATTCAGAGAACAACTGATCGATAGGACATCTCCGGTGAGTCCCTGATGTCAGGGGTTATTTTACTTCTATATTTGATCAGTGCTGTAGTCTCTGTCATATAATGGTGACCTGAGCTGGTAATGTTTATACAGGTAGTCCCCTACTTACATCGTTCCGACTTTCATACGTCCCCTAGTTACACACGGCGACGTATGGGGAGTGGCTGACCTTCAACACGGAGTCACGCACCATGATAACCAAGTGCCCGCATACCACAGCTGTACATGAGATACAGAACATTAGGTGAAATCTTCTAAAAAAGGGCACAGACAGCAAAGCAAATGCACTATCCAAAATATTTTTTTGCTGGAATTACATTTAATAAATATACCTGTTCCGACTTACATACAAATTTCAATAAGAACAAACCTACATTCCCTATCCAGTTCGTAACCCAGGGACTGCCTGTATTTGTTTCTTTGAGTTTTTTTTTTTTTTGGGGGGGGGGGGAGTGGGGTGCCCAGTATACCTCTCTGCCCAAGGGCCCATAGTGCTGTTAAGACGGCCCTGGTTGTTACCCTGTTTCCCCGAAAATAAGACAGTGTCTTATATTAATTTTTGCTCCTAAAGACGAGCTAAGACTTATTTTTAGGGGATGTTTTTTTTTCTTTGAACAATAATTCACATTTATTGATGTACAAAACATCAACATGATTTCATCACAAACATCAGCATTATTTTTGGGGAAACAGGGTATGTAAGATATAGAAGAAGTACATGCAATCAACTTTGGGGAGTTATTAGTCATCAAAGCCACATCACAATAATGTAATTATCCTTGATATGAGAATAGGTTATCATGTGTGAAGATTTTATATAATATGTTATCAGGCACAACTCAAACTGTTGGTAGCTGTTGCAAATATTGGTGCAAAATTGTGCTCTCCCTGGTGAACCCCTTCCCCTTTCAGGCCAGTAAAAACCTTGGGCAACAACAGCCTTTTTGTTTGGTAACACTGACCACAGGGAGAGTGATGGTGCTCCCACTTTCTTTAGAGACCCTACGGCAGCTGTAGAACTGACTATATGTATAAAGACCAATCAGATTATGTGGAGTAAAGGACTTGTGAGCACAAGACTTCAACTGTAAGGCTATGTCTCCACTGCACAGGTTTTTGGTAGTTTTTTCTGAAACCGCTGGAAAAAAGAGGGAAAACAGATCCCATAGACTTGAACAGTAAAAACATTCTGTAGTCTCCACTGAAAGTTTTTTCTGCTCGTTTCTGCTGGTCATTTTTTGAAACATGTTGCAGGGCAGAAAATTTACTATTGAAGTCTATGTAAAGCACCAGACATTTTTTAGACGGTTCTACTGAAAAACTCAAGTGTTTAAATAGGGTATATGAATTTTGCCTACATTAAAAACTCCCCAAAAAACATCCAAAAAACCAAAAACCTCAACAAAAGCTGAAAACCACCAAAAAAAAACTAATCAGAAACACAGCTGCTTTGGACAAAAAACTGACATTCAAAGCAGTTTTTAGGTTTTGGTTTTCAATTACTTTTTTGTCCTATGCTGTGTAGACCTGGCCTAAGACAAAAAATATTGCTTCCATACTCATTAGAAGACCAGCACAGTCCCTCTACATGCAAAGTCTTCTTTCCAAAATCCATCTATCTCTGAAAGATAATTAGTATGATTGGAGCTGCTGGCAGAAGGTCATGCTCCATTCTGCACAAATAGATTCAGAGTTGGAGAGTCAGTTCAGTGAGATGAAAGAAAAAAGGTCAATGTCTGTCTTCTTAAAGAGCAAGGTAGGAATCCCCATACACTGCTGAGTATTTTGTCAACACTCATTATGGCAAGACAGAATAAAGTTGTTGAGTGATTGTCAAACACAACAAACAATCTGAGAGAGAATCTCAGTCAAGATCTAACGCAGTGTTTCTCAACTCCAGTCCTCACGCCCCACCACGGGTCAGTTTTCGGTTTCTTAGCATTGCCAGGTGATAAATTAGCTGCACAGGTGATATAATTAGTAGTGCATTTGTGGGAATCCTGAAAACATGACTGTTGGGGGGGGCGAGGAGGAGTTGAGAAAAACTGATCTACTTTAAATGGGAGTGAAGTTGATGCCCCATAAGATAATTGGCAGCGCTTATTGCCATAAAAAACTTTTTGGCTTTGTCTATACGGCAAAGTTAAAAATGCATTGGAAACCCGCGATTTTAATCCCCGTACTGCGGTTTTTGTAGTGGCTTTTGTGTTGGTTTTCAGCCGGCCCTAATAATTGAACTGTTTTTGAATCACCATAATAGGTGGATTATAGAAAATGTTTTAATAAATGATGTTTAGAAATCGACATTTGAAAATCTGATCTGTGTAGATTAAATCGGGTTTTCTATTGCGGTCTTGGATTTATTGGGGATTTTTTGCAGTTCTAAATATTTAATCCGCTTAAAAATCTGGCAAAAAACCAGTACAGTGTAGACATGGCATGGCAAGTAGTGTTAGTCAAATAGTTCTATGTTCAGGTTCAAGAGTAGTTTGGCCAAAGTTGTCACAGTATTCGGGAATGTTCAAAACCTGAATCCCATTTGAGTTGATGGGAGAAAAATTCTGCATGTGTTCCCTGGCCTTTAGAAAGTACCTACAGCGCCCAAAAACCCTTAAAATTTAAAAGGAACTCACCCGAAACCCGAGCAACATGAAAAGTGCAAATGACCACGTGGTCTGTGATTGGCGACTGCTGTGACGTGATCAGCTGGAGAAAAAGGGGGGCGCTGCGCTGATGGGGTGTAGGAGAAAACTATTTTAAAAAATCAGAACACCTCTTTAACCTTAAGGACATTGCGTCTTTTTTGGTTGACACCTTAATTTTTTCCTCCTCGCCTTTAAACAGCCATACATTTTTTATGTCTCCACCTACCTAGACAAATGAGGGGTTTTATTTTGCGGACAGTGACTTTTAATGGATTTTCACTTTCTTAAAATTATGGGAAACCACAAAACAAATTCTAAAATGGACAAAAATGTGAAAAAAAAAAAACTTGCGTTTTTTTTTTTTTTTTTTTTTAAGGCGTTCACTTTTCGGTAAAAATGATGTGTTATCTGTATTTTACAGGTTGATACAATTCCAGCAAAATCAAACAGGAAGGATTTTCATTATGTTTTTGTACTGTAAAAAAAAATCCAAACATTTTCAATTTTGAAATTTGTCATTTTTTTTCTATTTTCAGCAAACCAAAAAGCTTTTTTTATAAAAAACCCCGACTTGAGGGGGATGATTTTTTTTCGTCTGAAATTAGTACCGTTTTGGGAATGCATAGGGGCTTTTACTCCATTTTTTTAAGGGATGTGAAATTACCAAAAAAGCACAATTTTAGCGTTTTAAATTTTTTCTCTTCCATGGTGTTCAGCGTATGGGATAAATTATATTATAGTTTAATAGATCAGGCTTTTTCAGACGCGGTGATACCAAATATGTGTAGCTTTTTTATTATTTTTTTATTTGTAAAATGGTGAAAGGGAGGTGATTTTAACTTTTTTTTAATATTTTTTTTACACTTTTAAACTTTTTTTTTACTTTAACATTAAGTTCCCCTAGGGTGCTTGACCGCTAGGGGGCACGCTCATTTATACAGCCTAATATAATATAAATAGAGTCTAGACAATGCATTAGTGTACAAAAAGATGGCAGGGAGTAGTGAAACAAAAATACATGGTGGCAATGGAAGCCTTCACAGTGATCTGGGCCCCGCAACCTTGCCACCAACCCCTTAATGACAATGGGTTAAAGGGTCAATTTTTATTTCTTTTTTTGCAGATTTTTTAACAAAGTTAGAATCACTAAAACTCAGGTCAAATTTAACTTAAAGGGGTTTTGCCAAGAAGTGATTTCCTCGCCTAACAGGCTTAGCTGTCCTCTTGAGCCTTTGAAAAAAGGGCGTTGTGTTTCTGTGTTTAAAAAAAACCAGTGCCTCCTCCATGATGTCAGCACACAACCTTCCATGCACTCTCCTAAGGCTGATATTCAGTCTCTGTAGTTGAGCAAACATGTTGGCTAAACCACAGAGGATAACTGTATTGTGCACAAGCTCTATGGGTTTTGTGTTCTCCCTCTTATCTGCTCAGGAGAGAAGATAAGATCCAAGCAGGCAGTGTTCATGAACTGCTGCAGAGGGGGAGGAAGGAGGGCTGAGCAGGGATCCTCTGCATGTTTACTCAGATAATTACATTACAACCAGTGGATTCTCTATACAGCAGACACAGGCTCTGACACAGAGCAGAGGTAGTACACATGCTTCAGAAGAACTGCTTTGTTCTCCCCCTCCCTTCAAAGCTCATTTATGTGCCCTGCCATCAGATAAGAAGTGCAAACAATGCAAGCGCGGCCATATCAGCTCCTGGTTGTAGTTAATGTAAACAGTCAGGAAACTAAGGCAGACTAAGCCAGGCTGCAGGTCTCACAGGCTACACTTTTTTAATCACATATATTTAGAAAAGTGATTAAATACCCATTTTGGAGGATCCCACGTCAACATTAGATCGTGGCAAAACCACTTTAAACCTGAATCTGAAGTACAACACTAGTTATTAGGTTATTTGAACAGTTTTACAATTGTATTAATTTTTTTTCTTTACTGGAAACAGGCACTGGGGGATGCACGCCAATGTACTCAGGGTTTGAGTAAGAAATAAGGCTTCATCCAAGTGGCATCTGTCAGAAACACACTGCAGTTAGATCCTGATGTAAAAACATGTAGATCCTGTGCTGTGATGAGTATTGGAGGTTTATTATAGGTAGGTTGCATTCAAAGGGGATTTTTGGTTTTAATAAAACGCATTAAATTTATATTAAACATGCTGCAACTTTGTATACAGAACTTTGGGCCTTATGTATGAAAACTGTTTAGGTCTAAGACTTTCATTGTTGCCCATAGCAACCAATCACAGCTCCCCTTTCATTTCATATAGTGATTTGGAAAAAATGAAAGAGAGCTCTGATTGGTTGCTATGGGCAACAAAGAAAGTCTTACACCTAGACAGTTTTCATACATGAGGCCATTAACATTTCTGCTTGCCATAAGTATACATCCAGAGGCCGAAGACCTAAAAAAGCCAAAGACTATGGGTGACATGTCTGAAAACTGTCTTGGTCTAAGACTTTTCTTGTTGCCCATAGAAACCAATCAGCCTTCCCCTTTCATTTCATAAAGTGCTCTTTAGAAATGAAAGGGGAACCCTGATTGGTTGCAATGGGCAACAAGAAAAGTCTTAGACCAAGACAGTTTTCAGACATGTCCCACTATATCTACACAGCAATGTGAAAATGCCGTCCAAAATCCGACGCCATTTTCACATTGATGGACCGTGCTGCAAAAAACGTGGTCAGATTTCGGATTCCTGGCGGCCCCGTACATCAGGGAGATGGCAGTCCGGCTGAATATACAACATGTTCTATATTCCGCCAGACGGTTTTAGGTTTAGGAAACCCTCAGTAAAAAGTCTGTGCTATAGTCTATTGAGAGCTACACAGCGCAGGGTACGGTCGGATTTTCAGCATATTCAAAATACTTAATCCACTGAAAAACCGACCAAAATCCAGTCCTGTTTAGACATCGCCAAACACTTTTCAGAGCAGAGAGCTTGCTACCAGAGCTTGCTATCGGTCCAAAAAATCTTTCAGCAGCTTAATAGATCAGCAGCACAAATCTGTCCTGATAGTTTGTTGCAATGTCTTAGAGTAGGTAAGGGCTAGGCCTCTGACAGATAGTAGCAATCGTCAAACATAGTGTCCCATAGTAAAAAATTTATACATTTAACGTATTTTTACTGGATGCGGTCATATGGAAAGGCGAAGCCCCTGCACTATTCTGTACTTTTTGGCCCATTTCATACTTTCTTTGTGGTATAACCTGTATACAAAAGGATATGCTTTTGGCCTCTGTTGGTCAGCGTTTACATTAGGAGTTTTCCCGACATACACGGCAAGTGTACATCACAAATGTGTACCTAGGCTAACATGTATCTGTCTGGAGTTCAGCCTATTCAGGTTACAGAGCATTGCCTAGACTGGATAAGGCTAGGTCTACAGTGCATCGGACAAAAACGGCCAAAAGTCGACCATTTTTTTCGGATGCATGACCGTGTTTTTTGTCACATTTTGCGCAAACCGCGGTTGGTTCTCGTTTTTTTTGCCATCACCCATACAATACAATTGTATGGGAGACGCCGAAAAAACTACAAGCACCGGCATATTATACAACATGTTGTATAATACGCCAGTGCCGAAAGACGATCAGAGAAAAAACGCCTGTGGAGACTACAGGTCTTTTTTCTATTGTTGTCTATAGGGCTGCCTATACAATCGTATTGCTATGCCATGGAGGCATAGCCTAAAACTGTGTGAAATGCTCAGTTTTAGAATGGGCGTTTAGAGAAAATTTTAGGATACAAAGTGAAATGAAAAAAGTATCACTAAAACAGATCTGCAACCAAATGGTTTTCTGCATCACAGAAATGTGTCACAAAATGTGTTATTGATAGACTGATACCTGAAATGTAATATGTCTTATGATGCAGTACTATACCAGCATCAAACAAGTAGCCCTCTGGTACCCTCAAAAAGAAACAAATACAGCCCTTCTTAGTATTATCGCTTTAACAGACAGAAAAAAACAAGGTAGGAGCAAAAAATTCATTTAGTTGCATAACATTTCTTCACGCTAATAGTTGCCCAATAATTATGACACATAGGTATTCTCTTAAGATAGACAAAACCTAACTTTTACTTTTTTTTTTAAATATTCAGATTTGAGATTTATTAACATTTTGGATTGACTGACAGCACCGTATTTGTTAAATAATAAAATTAATCCTCCAAAATACAAGTTGCCTAATAATTGTGCACAGGTGTTACCTTTACTACACACAAATGTGACATTTATGTACATTTTTACATGTGTTCCCAATGTAATATGCAAACCAAGGCAATTCACAGCAGTGGGGCTTGATAAAATATCCCGTGGACATTGAACAGGAGTCCCCAAACCGATTATCAGCCTGTCAATAATGCAGGACTTTATAATACCACATCTGCTCTAGACGAAAAAGAAAACAGAGGATTATATAAAAACCAGACTACAAAATCCATCATGCTCTCACCATACCACAACTCTTACTGGAAAATATAAGTCAGAGCAGAGCAGAGAGCTATGGATTATTTAAGCAGCAGCCTTCACTGTTCACAGGCCTATTTCCTCGCTTGTAAACTCTCAGAACCCATAGGAAATTGAAGTTTGCAAACCCAAGAATGATTGGAAAAATCTGGGCTAGGAAGCAGTGCTGGCATGAGATATGCAGGACACGTCTCCCTCTCCAGATCATATTCTTTCACTCTGTTTTCTTGCGGTGCAGGCAGACTCGGGGGAATTTGGATAAATAATAAAAGTGTGTGCTAGTAGAATGCTGATTCGGTGTTTTTCTATTATGACTCAATGTGGTGGGTCTTAATTTTTGGAGTACTTTTTATAATATCAGCCATGTATGAACTGCACTGGTCTAAAGGTTCTTTTGTCCAAATGTCCCGTAATTTTTAAACAATGTGACTATGTTTCCTCAGCACACGAAGAAGAACTACATTCTACATGTCCAGTCCATTTACACTGCTTTAAGAAATAGTCATGAAAGTCTATTACACCTCGTGGTACAATCCCTTAGCATGTAGAATTTTTTTTACAAATAATGCCGTCAGTGAATGGGGATAATACCTAGAGGCTGGCAACCCAGTACACACCTAAAACTTAAAGCTAAGGATATTCTACAGTAAATCAAGTCTAGAGAATCGCCTACTCCTATCGGGGGCATAATTAGAATTTACAGGGCCCCATAGGAAAATTAGATGGGGCCCCATAACCTAATGACAATAGACCAAAACTGCAGCATAAATAGGATTAATTAAAGGTATATATAATACTACCATGTATCAGGGAAACCACATAGTAGTCATAAATAGGAGAAAGCCACCAACTTCTTGTTCCCTACAAAAAAGAAGAAAATGTTCTTGTATCTGAGTGGGCCCCTTCAAGCTCTGGGCCGCAGCTGTTATGGTTATAGTTATGCTCATGACTCCCGTACTTGGAGACAAAGCATAGTACAATTTCTTATCATACACTGACAAACAAAAGGGTAACAATGTTTTGAACTTTTGACTTTCAGGCTCCATATCTCACCATCCACTACAGCTTTGAACGTGAGACTACCATCATTTTATAGTCAATTATCTTGGTTATCTCATACATAAATTTGACTTGCAAGTATTTAGCATCTGCTTAGTTATGCAGAGTCTGGTCATGTAACTGCATTGTTACTGTTTTGCTCCTGGTGGGGGAACAATCTTTTTCTTCTTGTATACTACAAATTACAACCTGTTCTCACAGTCCCTAATAGCTCAGTGTGTTTTTAGGTTCATCCCAAGCGAAAGGTCACTGGTTCGAATCGAGAAGCAGCCATGAAGACTTTCCCAGAAGAGAAACCACATCATGCAGCTCGATAACGGTCTCTCGGCCAAGAAAATTGCCAAACTGCGTCATGTGAGGCCATGACAGCTGGAAGAATATGAAATTAAGTCCGTCCATCCATTCCAGAGCCAAGAGGTGGACGTTCAGACAACAAGGGAAAGTAGGTAGTTAGCTGGGTGACAGTCAGAAAGTGGGATTTAGGGAAGAGTGTCAGTGAAGCTAGACCTGATCTGGCACACTCCAACAACTTTACAAGATTGGCGGATGAGGGGGATGTCAGTTCAAGAACAGCACGACACTTCCCTTGTCTGCTCCAGTAAGGTGGGGAATAGGATCACAAGGCAGACAAATACAGGTGCTGGTAGTTGGGGACTTAATTGGTAGGGGAACAGACAGGACAATCGGTCACAAAGACCGGGATCGCCAAACCATAAGTTGTCTTCTACGACATATTGTGGATCAGTTTGACAGATTACTGGGTTGGGCTGGTGAGAATCCAGCGTTCGTCGTGCACAATGGCACCAATGACAAAGTTAGATGTAGGTGGAGTGTCCTTAAAGTGATTTCCAGGACTTAGGCCAAAAGTTCAAAGCAAGGACCTCCAATGTAGTATTTTCAGAAATACTACCTGTACCACGCCAGAGAGGCAGCGGGAGATTAAGGAGGTAAGTGGCCCAAGTTGGTGTAGGAAAGAGGGACTTGGGAACTGGGCTGACTTCTGTCTTGGCTACAGACTTTATGGTAGGGATGAGCTGCACCTAAATGGGGAGGGTGCAGCTTTATTTGGGGACAAAATGTCCAGGAAGTTGAAAAAGTATTTAAACTAGGAACTAGGGGGAGGGCAACTACACATACAGTGCACAAAATAGTGAAGATAGAGAGCTGGGAATTAGTAATAAATCAGGGGTCGGAGTAGAGGGAGGGGGTGTAATAGGCAATAAGGACACGCATAAAAAATAAAAAACAATAAAACTCTTAAATTGCATGCTGACCAATGCCAAAAGTCTCACCAATAAAATTAATAAACTACAATTATTTATCACTGGAGAAAAAAATGACATAGTGGGGATAATTAAGACAAGGCTGGATGAGAGCTATGACTGGGCAGTTAAATTACAGGCTTGCAGTCTATTTTGAAAAAAAATTGAAAATTGGAAGAGGGAGGTGTATGTCTTTATATAAAATCCTGTCTGAAGACATACTGTAGGTACAGGAAACTAACGTGGAGTCATTATGGGTAGATATACATGGAGTAATAACAATAATACAATTCTCTTAGGGGTCAGCTACAGGTCACTGTAATGATCCGGAGTGGATCTGCTGGGTCACCTCGAACTACACCTGGGAGCGTAGTCTAAAGAGCCCCCTGGTATTCACCAAAGCCCAACATATGGCTGGTTGGACTTTTCTGGGGGGGCAATCCCAGGTCGCTACCCCTGATGCGGCCGCTAGCGGTGGCAGCCGATGTGCCAATGAAATACATGTGGAGTAGGAATAAGTGTAGTCGACTCACGGGCAATAGGGTCAGGGCAGGTGGCAGGCAGAGACATAATCAGGTAACAAGCAGATTTGTGTTATTATTTTGCTTTGCGATTTGAAGACTACAGGTTCTTGTGATCCGTCTAGATGTTGACAGTGCTTGCAAAATCTATAATTATTTGGGTGTCCAAGAAAAATACTCTGCAAAAATCAGTAACCCAATAAAACATAACATTTAACACATGAATTTTAAAAATTCAATATTCTTAGTAATGACATCCCTAAATTACAGACATCAACACTATTAAATACATAGAAATATATCAATATTGCACAATCACAGAAAAAAATGCCAAAGAGCCAACTCACAATTTGATGACCAAGAGTTAGATCAGGTATAATGCAGCAACATCAATGATATAGTATCCAGGTAGTCTAATGATTTCTCTCAACTGACATACCTTACAGGGCCACTCCCACTAGCCATGAGGGGTAAGAGAACACTGTCTCTATAATCACCCTACCTAGCAGCGGTTGTAATCATCCTGAAAAGGGCGGCCCCTGCTTTAAGGAGAGACCCTAAAATAAACTACCTTAAATAAACAAATACAATTGAGTCCCTCATCCCGATGCGTTTTTCCATTTAAAAAATGGGTTCTCAGGGGAACAAAAATTGAAAAGTGTTGATCCATACAGTGGCGATAAGAAATAAGTAAAAACAGATTGCCACTACTTGTGCAGGATGACACACGTTTGGCTGTGATGTGCAGCAGATCATAGACAAATGTGTGTCATCATACATAACTAGTGGCAATACATCTTTACCTATTTCTTTTGATGTTTAATGTTACTTGTGCAACCCAGAAAGAAGGTCAGCTTCACCTTAATAAGACTTAAATAGACAAATCACCAGGTCCTGATGGTATACACCCTGTATCCTAAAGGAATTATGTAATGCGATAGACAGGCCTCTATTTTTAATATTTATGGACTGTATAGTAATGGGATATGTTCCAAAAGATTGGAGCATAGCAAATGTGGTGTCAATATTTAAAAAGGGGTCAAAAAGTGAGCCTGGAAACTATAGACCCGCAATTTTAACCTCTGTTGTAGGTAAAATGTACGAAGGTTTTCTAAGAGATGAAATACTGGGGTATCTCAATGAAAAACAATGTATAAATCCATTCCAGCATGGGTTTACGAAGGATCAGTCCTGTCAAACTAACCTCATCAGCTATGAGGTCAGTTCTAGACTGGAGAAGGTGAGGCATTACATGTCATATAGCTGGGTTTTTGTAAAGCCACATAAAAGGCTTTTGATACTGTGCCACATAAAAGGTTGGTAAGTAAAATGATAATGCTTGGACTGATGGAAGATGTTTGCAAGTGGGTAAGCAACTGGCTCAGTGACAGAAAACAAAGGTAGTGATTGATGGTACACACTCAGACTGGATCTCTGTCTCTTTAATATATTACTTAATGACCTTACAGAAGGATTGCACAGTAGAATTTC
Source organism: Phyllomedusa bahiana (assembly GCA_025379985.1). NCBI lineage: Eukaryota > Metazoa > Chordata > Amphibia > Anura > Hylidae > Phyllomedusa > Phyllomedusa bahiana. The sequence goes on from JAODAL010004155.1 coordinate 71,090, forward strand.
GATCTCTGCAGATGATACTAAACTATATAAAGTAATTAACACAATAGAGGATAATATTGCATTACAAACAAATCTAGATAAGTTGGAGGCCTGGGCCAAAAAGACGCAGATGAGGTTTAACATGGATAAATACAAGGTTAACCTCATTGGAAGGAAAAATCTATTCCATGATTACTTATTAAACTGAAAAACTTGGTAAAAGTGAGATGAAAAAGGACTTGGGAATCTTAGTGGACAGTAAACTCAATTGTAGAGCCAGTGTCAGGCAGCAGCTGCCAAGGCAAATAAGGTCATGGGGTGTATTAAAAGGGGCATAGATGCACACGATGAAAACATTATTCTCCTATTACACAAGTCACTGGTCAGACCACACATTAAATATTGTGCACAGTTTTGGGTACCAGTGCACAATAAAGAAAACCTAGAGCTTGAACAGGTTTAAAGGTGGGCAACCAAAATACAATAGCCAGAAAGATTAGAAAAATTAGGGTTATTTAGTTTAGAGAAAACACTGCTTCTGGGGGATATAATAAATATGTTTAACTATATCACAGGTTGATATACAGATTTCTCCCGAGATATAATTATACCCAGGACTGTATTTAGAACAAGGGGGGATCCTCTATGGCTAGAGGAAGGAAGTTTTCTATATTTATTCTGTACTGTAAGGCTGCGTTTACACGGCAAAGACCAAATACCGGTTGGGAAATCCCAACCGGCAATTGGTCTTTTTTAGCACGCAGAGGGGCGGCTTTTGTCCGCAGTTTGCAGATTCAAGCCCTCCCGTTCGCACCCACATGTTCATGTTCTGCCCGAAAACTGGGCGGAAGAATGAACATGTTGTAGTTTTTCGTTACACCAACGGTGTAAAAAAACGTCTGGCAGAAAATCTGTACAGTGTGGACTGCTGCACAGATTTTTTATTAATGTCAATGTAAAAGGTTGACAGTCGGTTTACAGACGGCTTTCAAATCCGAAAACCGTCTGTAAAACCAACTGAAAACCTGTGCCATGTGGACAAGCCCTAAGAGCATTGAGGCTGTAGAACTCTCTCCCAGAAGATGTTGTGATTGTGAATTCACAGAGTTCATAAAGGGCCTTGATGCATTTCCACAGTTTAATATAACAAGATATAGTGACTAGGATTCTGGAGAAGGGTCGTTGATCCAGGGATTTATTTTGATTGCCAGATTGGAGTTGGGAAGGAATTTTTTCCTAAAATGAGGACAATTGGCTTTTACCTCATGGGATTTTTTGCCTTCCTCTGGATCAACACCATAGCACAATAGGCTGAACTGGATGGATGTCTGTTTTTTGGCCTTACAAACTATGCAACTATGTAAGTCAGCTCATCATAAGGTGTATCGGTTCTGACACGACAAACACGACAGTGGAGGGGACTCATATGCTTCATAATAGTAATATCACAGATGTCCATGCAATCACTATGCAATGCAAATTACAAAAGTCTGAAACGATGGCCCAAAAAAGATGAAGAAGCCTCGACTTCAATATCTTCATAAGAAGCGCTGTCTTGTGTTTGCCAAAGGTGTTGGATACTTAACCAGGATCGATGGTGGTCTCAATGCTGAGCTATATGTCACTAGCCAACAAGATGAGTTTCTTTGTACACTCTAGTAATATGGATATGAAATGGATGACATCGTGTTCCAACAAGACATCAACCAAGGCATATGTCAAGATTGGTGAAGAAATGGTTCAATGACAATAAAGTAGAGTTGCTGCATTGACCCCCACAATCCCCAGATCTCAACCCAATCAACACTTGTGGGTGGAGTTGAAGAAAAATCTGTAGTCATACCTAAGTGAGTCAACCAGTATGCATCAACATTGGGAAAATGCAGAGGAGACCTGGGATTAGATTTCGGTTGAGACATGCTTGAATCTGACTGACCGTGTAATAGGAAAGTGTGTTAAGTACAGTCTATCACAGTGACTACGGATTATTTTTTTACATCCCCCACTACCACAAATCAATTATGTGTATTACACTACTGTTGGTTTATTCAAGCTTTATTAAAGGGGTTGTCTCGCTACAATGATTGGGTTTTAATTTAAAGATCTTTAAAAAACAAGCAGCTTTGCAATATATTTCATTTCAAATGTTTTTTACTGATTTGAGCTAGCCCTGTTAGTATTACTACATCAGCTTCTCAATTTCTATAGTAGCCGACCTGTGATCCCTTTTCTTACTGGCTGTCAGGGCTGAATGACTCATCACCTTTGAAGACAGGGCGGAGCAGAGAGCCCCCCCCGCACAGAATGCTTCTGTAGTGGGAGGGAGGAGGAGGGAGGGGGAGGGAGGAAATGTGTCCGAGCTGCCTGGATTAACCCTGTGTGGTCCCTGCTTCCTCCGCTCTCTACACAGATAAAATGTGACAGCAGTGACCCTGTCTGTTACTATATCATGATATGTCTTTTGGAACTGTGACATACATAACTATACAAATTTGCATGTGAATACTTTAATGTTCTCCTGTATTAGGGACACATCCTGAGTAAAGTAACACTGCCCTTGTTTGTTGCTAGAGATGTGGAGACTGGTAAGCTAAGCAGGGGATATAGGAACACATGCATCCCCCCTGCTCTATTAGCACACAGCTTCATATTCCCCTCTACACTCCTAGATCACCCTCTCCTGCAACAGACCTAGGCAGGCACACACAGGGTGAACTCTGAGAGCAAACCCCCTCCCCCCCCTTAAAAGAATTACGTAGCTGCCTGTGTGCAGATGGAGGGGGAGAGGGAGCAGGGAACAGACAGACCAAGAAGCACGCCCCTCAGTTCAACTTACCAGGGACACTGACAGGCTGAAAGCTCGTAATGAGACAACTCCTTTAATTCTGGTCATAAACAACCAAGCCTCATTTATTAAGGGTAACAGGTTATCTCTAAAACAGCGACTTGACATGAGGGCCTTGAGTCTTATGTACTTCAAAGGATGGCCAGACCCTCATCTTTTTATCCAACCCTATCATCCCTCCACACCACATCAAAATGGGTCAAACAAGGGACGTATAAAATTAAGTATATCTCATCCTTCCCCTTATCACTTATATAGCCAGTCAGGAGCAACACATTGCCCTAATGAACTGATGGGCAGCACTGAAATCTGAACTGCAGCCATCTAGCACTCTTGTTTCTCTTCAATCTATCGCTTAGGCTATATCTCCACAGGAGATATAGTCAGAAATTAAAGCAGATTCAGTATTTAGAATCCACAAAAATCCTATTGTAAACCATCCCCATAGACAGAAATAGAAAATCCGAGCTGATGTCTACACAGCTCAGATCTATTATCAAGTCTGCTCCACCAGACTTGATAATAGAAAGGGAGTTATTCCCTCTTTCAGAAGCAAAAAGGGTTAAATGATGAGGTGAGAGATCAGGTTTTTAAATAGTGTGTATAGAGGTTAAGAGTTATATATAATAAAAGTTACGTTTTAGTGTTTAACAGATAGAGAACTGATATAGTTTGTTTGCCTACGGCAAAATAGAAAATATAGTGATCAAAAGTCACTCTGTTCTCTTGCGAGATTCCCAATTTTTTGGAGATTATGTGACGGATTTCAAATTCGACCCCAAAAAATAGAGCATTTTCTATAATACGCCCCTCCCTCTGCCAATTCCTTTACTAACTTCCCATTTCCCGGTAAATTTGATTCAAACCATTAACCATGACACATTCTTCCCATACATAACTGCCTTAATCTCTTGAAACCTCACCTAACAATCTAGGATCCTCAGAGGACGTCCTTCACTGCCCTCCTCTTGCCTGTTCCTCACACAACCACCTTCAGGATTTCTCCAGTGCATTCCCCATACTCTAGAACTTCATATCCTAACACATAAAACCTTCAAAAGTATCCTAAAACCCCATCTCTTCAGGATAGCCTACATGTTACATTAACCCTGCTCCCACTACATCACTATGCAAACAACTTCTATATCTTTCCTCCTCCCTTGTAGATTGTAAGATATTGCTGGCAGGGCCTTGTCTCCTTCTGTACCAGTATGTTCCTTATCTAGTTATGATTATTGTGTATGTTTTGGTCATATGTTATATATTTGAACCCCATTTTGGATGTATAGCATCCTTGAATTAAAGGTGCTTTAAATCAAATAATAATAGTTTAGTACATTTAATTCTGTATGTTTGAACATTGTATAGTTCTACTTTTTTGAATGCAGTTGTTAGTCCTTTTAGTCTATATGTAGGCGTATAGTATAATGTAACTTTTCTGGTCCTATATGACCGATACAATTCCCAGTATCTTTAATTTTCTATGTATTAAAAAAAGCGTCTTGTTCTGTAATCTTTACTGTTTGTTCTTTTTTTGTATATGTGTACATTGCACAGTATCACTTATTATAGTTATGCTTACAGTGGTTCAGGATTATTGCTGCTCCATAATGTACTCAAAGGAGACAAAGAAATACAGGAATCAAAAGCAGAGCTGAGATGCTGCCTGGAAATGACCTCACACTTAGACTGGTTGGTTACTATGTAGTATACTGTTTTGTATGATTTGTCTTCAGAAAATGTATTTAAACAAAGTGCTATGACCCTGACCAGGAGCGGATGTCTTTTCCATAGATCTACCCAAAAAGTGACTTAATGGAACAAGTGGTGATTTTTGAAAGTTGTACTAACATAGTGGTGACTCTTAGAACAGCTCAAAGTTCTTAAATGTCATGATTTCTACAATCTGAAATTCTATGACTTACTCAGTTAATTTGTTATTCTAACGTGATTCTCCTAATAACTGCATCTTGCAGGAATATGTACTTAAACCATTAACTGCAATTAAAATCTTAAAAAATTGCATAATAACAATTCCGCAACTTTCTCATTTATTTTGTGTTTCAAATCATCACTATTTTCAACATTTTTTCTTGCTAGCAGTGGAAGGAAATATGTATATTTTAGCATGGAAAATGTAAATTTAAAAAAAATTGGGTGTCTTAGAAATTCACAGCTTCAGATTTTGCTGTAGACCTACAATGTGACATCCTTAACAATAGACTTTCATTGTAGATTTGTTGCAAATTTTGATTTTGTCGAAGTCAATGGGGAAAATCTGCAACATAAATTGACGTATTGTGGATTTAAAATCATACAAAAAAAAAAAAATGGAGGAACCACCACTTTAGTGGATCTTCATTCTTTGTACGGGGGCGACGGCAATTCCAAAAAACGATTTTGAAATACCGTCAGATTTCGTACGGCATTTTAACATTACTGTGTAAACAGAGCCTAACAATCTTGGGGTCAGACTCTTGGAAGCTTTTTGCACACTGCTTTTTATTTTCTTATATGGTGCTGTTTCCAGATTTGCTAGTTTTTGTACGTGGATTTAAAATCTGCACCCTAATACATTTTCTGTGCGAATTCACTGTGGATTTTTTTCCACAGAGTTTGGATGAGATTTCATGAAATCTCATTCACACTTCTGCTATTGTAATATGGTGAACATTTCATGTATACAAATCCACTGTGAAAAATCCACAATTTATCCATTCCATGTTAAGAGAGACTTAAAGTGGCTTTCTTATCTTGTTTATTTATGGCATATTCACAAGATATGACATAGGATAGGGGGGTCACACATTTAGGACAGGGTGCATTTTGAGAATTTGGTTCTCTTATTCACCAAGCTTGTTCTTGACATTGTCTAGTGAATGGAAAGGTGTCCACAAAGGTGTTTTTCTCTCTATTCATTTCAATAGGGGTTAAGACCATAGTCAAGTAAATGTGCTCAACTCCCATTGAAATGGGAAAGTAAAGAGGAAGGGCAGAGGGGATGCTAAGGAAACCCCCACTCTTGATATATATACACGAGTCCTAACTCAGGGACCCACATCTGTCAGACATTTATAGCATATGGTATGGATATGTCACAAATGTGGGAATACCTCTTTAAGTCTAATCACTATCTAAATGGTTTTATTCAAGAAGCTGTCTAGATCAGTAAAAGGAAAAGTATCAATGAGGTTAAATTAAAGATTTGCTAATAGTCAGGACCTGGCTTATCCGCAGAGGTTCCATTCTGCTGGCTCGGATTCTACTGCTGAGGTTTTCTTTAAATGACTCAGAGCACAAATCTTGAAATGAATCTTGTTTCATAACCATTTGAGGATAAAATTACTGTGGATGGTGGGACTATGTATGCGGCACAATTATGTTAATAGAGTCTGCTTGTAAATACATGCAATCTGGATGTTCCACTCACTGAGACAGTCATCTTGGAAACTAGAACTTCTCAATATTATATATCTTACTGCCAGAGAAAACTAAAAATAATACCTTTATAAACAACCTACATCACAAGTACAGATTCTCATTCTGTCCACAGAGCTGATGATGGGACCATAATAAGTGGACAAGATCCATCAGGACTAGAGGCATAACTGGAATGCAAGGGAAAGCTGTTGGATAGACTGAATTATACAAATAATACAATGGGCGACATGCCTCATTAGGGCTGCGTCTTTTGTGTATTTTGCGGCAAAAAAAGGTTGACACCCTATTCTCTATATAAATGAACTGTAGTACACCAAAACTAGGTGCATTATATGACAGGCACGACACATTTGAATGTGCCTAAATAGGCACATCTAATATGCTAGCAATGATATGCTATGCGCCTATATTATGCTATGTGCCTAGATTAGGTGTATCAGTTATACTATGCAAGGTATACCAGATGCCAGATTTTTGACAGGTTCTTTCATTCAGGGGCACTATACACTCATTTAATGCCCTGTAAACCTGGCGTGGAGGCGCCTCATTTCTGACAAGTTCGCCCAAAATGTCCAAAATATCTGAGTGAATGCCAGTTGGATTTATCTTCAGCCAAATTACAGTATCAATTTAATCTTAACCAAAATGTTATTCCTAAAAAAAATTTGACCATATATCTTCTGGACTCCTCCTACACTCTCTGCCAGAGTGTTGGTGTGTTTTAAGAGAGTGTTGGAGAGAGTTCTTGTCTTTTTGTGTACCAGTTGTTCCTGCTATCAATTCCTGACCACGATGCCTGCCAGCCCCCCTGACCTCACCGCCTGTAACCTACTATGCCTCTGTCTAACGATTCTGTACCACACTGCCCCCGGCTGCTATCGCAAGCAAGTCACATCAGGGGTAGCAACCTATTAGTCCCACGCTGCAGCAAGTCCAACCCGCTTTGCGGCGGGCTCTGGTGAATACCGGGGATACTTAGATTCCGCTTCCTGTGGTGGCTTATACCATCGCTTACGGTGGTTCAGCAAATCCACCTACCTCCATGACAATATCTTTGACCATTCTCTAAAGTTGCTTTGGCTATTCAGAAGCCACTATATGTGGCTCAAAAAGAAGTAGCAAACAAATGGGTTTTCAAAATATGGGCGACATGTATGAATCTCCGCGCGTCGGAGCGCTCGTTTTCGAGTGCTCGAACGTGAAAGCTGCACCTCATGTATGTTGGCGCCCGAGGTGCGCTCATACATGCGGTGTAAAGTCCACTGCGCCTCGCCAGTGTTGAGGCGAGTGGGGACTTAGGCCAGAAGGACTGCGCCAAAAAATTCGCCGCCCCGAGGAGGTGACTCAAAACATGGGTGAAAAGGTTCCCTGCGCCTCGCCAGTTTTGGTGGGGCGAAATGCGGGACTTAGGCGCAGAAGGACTGCGCCTAACATGTATCCGATTCGAGACAGGCTGGAAAACAGCGAGAAATCATTAAACATGTTAGTGAATAGCAAAAAGATTTGGGTCTTTCAAATAAATGAATGAATAAAGAGAAAAATCAAAGTCCCTTTAAAAGCGATAAAATGTATTTGAAAAGTGGATCATTTAAAAATTTAAAAGGGGGAAAATATATAAGATCGCTAAAGAAATAAATCTCACTCCGTGAGGCATGGGAGTATAAATGAAAAAAACGGTTTTTATTAGGTGTAAAACATTAACTGAAAAAGAGCTCAAACCTTCTAAAAAAATACCTAAATAAAATCACAAACAAAAAATCAATAATGGCTCAAAATCAGTATTGGGATATTGGAAATTGCCGGGAAATACAGTAATTCAAATTCTGTAAGCTCTTCCCATTGGTAAACCCATAAAACCAGCCAATCAGAATAGGAGCGACAGTGACCATTTCCAAATGAAAAAGGCGGACAATTCAAATACAGTAAAAAAGGCAGAAAAAGTGATTGGTTTGAGTTTAGCGGGGGCTTGGCTATCCCAGCCAATCAGAGCGGAGCTTCTTTGTTTCCATTGTAGTCTATGAAGAGGTTGGGGCAATGAAATCTCGGCCCCTCTCAGCGCCGTGAGGCTTTGGAGTATGATTAAAAAAATAATTTTTAATTAGGTGTAAAAAAATTATCTGAAAAAGAGCTAAAACCTTCTAAAAACATACATCAATAAAATCACTAACAACGCGTTTTTTCGCCAAAGGACCGGCGCTACATCAGGAATTGGGATATAGAGAATTGCCGGGAAATACAGTAATTCAAATTCTTGAACTTTCTCATTGGTGGGCCAAAAACCAAACCAACAAAATAGGAACGACAGTGACCCATTATAACCTATGGAGTATTATGACCAATAAAAGAAAAAGGCGGGACAGTTCAAAATACAGTAAAAAAGGCAAAAAGAGCCATTGGTAGACCAGCGGCAAGATATGAATCCCCAACCATATGTAGTGCTCTCTTTTGAGTGGAGCAAGAAAGGTGCAATAGAAGGGCGCCCTAAAAGTTATTACTGTCTATGGAAATATTCTAAGTACTGTGATTGATTGGGGGGAAAGGGGCTCGTCCTGCTAGCCAATCAGCGGCTGAGCTACCTTCTCATAGAGTTCTACGGGGAAAAGAAATGCAGAGCGAGCTCTGTTTGTGATTGGCTAAGTTAAAAGAGGCGTGATTATTTGGGCCAGAGGAATATGCAGAGGAAGACCATGCAAGCGGAAAATGTGCTGGAAGAACAGGCTGGCAAGACAAGGAGCAGAAGGGAGACCAGGCAGAGGAACGATATGGGCCATCTTCGAGAACCGACGTGACAAACCCACACCACGGTATTAACCGGAAGACGGGAGGGAGATCCGTGATAAATCCATAGCCCCCACATAAGTCCAAGGGAAGTTGGGAAATTGGAAATGTGAAGCAAACCCGCCGCTTTGACGAGGAGTGTTTTCTGGGCACAGGAAGTGCAAAATGCCACAATGCCAAACCCACTTTAAACCCCTCACCCCCGACATAGGACGTTGGCATCGCCCCTAGCGGGAATGAACTTCCCAAAGGACTACAACCGGGCACCCAGTCCGCCACCGCCATGTGGAATAGGCAGCGAAAATTTAAACCGCTGGCTGCATGCCGTATCATTAATGCTTCATTACCGCAACCTGTCATGGTTGCGATAATGAAGCTGCAGGCAGGAGGAGGAGGCACCGATCTCCTGTCTGATGGTCCCGGGAAGTGAACGGCACTTCCCAGGGTCATCTGTGACGTCACCATGCCCACAATGCATTGTGGGCATGGTGACAGGTAGTTGTCATGGCGATCAGTACACAGTACTTGTACTGTGTACTGGCCTGCCTTCTAACAGCAATCTGATGATTGTTGTTAGAGGAAAAAGTAAAAAAAAGTGTAAAAAAAGTAAAAAAAAATTTGTTAAAAATGAAAAAAGTAAAACACAAACACCAAAAAATAAAGTAAAAACACGAACCCCGCCCTTTTCCCCTTTACAAACGCCAATCTCCCCAAAAAAGATCACAAATAAATAAGGTATAAATATTTGGTATCGACGCGTGCGTAACGACCTGCCCTATAAATCTGTCACATTAATTAACCCGCACGAAGAACACCCTAAGAACATCCCGCAGCACATAAAATGAAATAAAAAGCGATCAAAAACTCTAATTAACTCCAAAGTTGTACCAATTAAAATGTCCGTTCATTTCGCCCCAAAAAATGTCCTTACACTCTGTATACGGAAAAATAAAAATTAAATATTGTTACACAATAAAACATTTTTTTTTTTTAAAGTGCTTCAAAATAAAAAAAAAATATAAGTTGGATATCGCCATAATCATATTGATCCAGAGAGTAAATCTAACTTGTCACAGATACTGCATGATGAGCGCTGTTAAAAATAAAAAAAAAAACACTACTAGGATTGCAGTATTTTCTTCCCCCTTCCTTCCAAAAATGGATTTAAAACTGATCAAAAAGTTTTGTCCCCCAAAAAATGATACCAATAACAACGTCAACTCATACAGCAAAAAACAAGACCCAACACAGCTCTGTAAACCGAAAAATAAAAAATGTATGGCTCTCAGACTATGGCGATGCAAAAACGTGTTTTCCTTTTTGAATAAAAGTGTTTTTATTGTGTAAAAGCAGTAAAACCTATAAAAAAAAAAACAAATTGGGTATCGTTGTAATCGTATCGACCTGCTGAGTAAAACTAGCTTGTAATTTATACCGCATGGTGACCGCTGTAAAAAATTAAAATGAAAAACACTACCGGGAATGCTGTATTTTGTTCAAAATGCCTCACAAAAACCTTAATAAAAAGTGATCAAAGCATCATATGCGCCCCATAATTATACTAATAAAAACTTCATCCCGCAAAAAACAAGCCCATAAATCAGCTCTGTGCACAGAAAAAATGAAAAAGTATGGCCCGTCAGAATAAGACAACAAAAAAACGCAATTTCTTATAGACCTAATTCTATTGTGTAAAATTAATAAAAACATAAAAAACATATAAAATTTATATCATTGCAATTGTAAACCCACCCCATAGTAAAGTTTTCCTGTCACTTAATCCCGTATAGGCGAACATTTTAAAAATGAAGCCCAAAAAACAATGGTGGAACTGCGTTTTTTTCCCCCCATTTTCATAGCCCAATACTAAAAAAATACTATGGACCCCCTGTACACCTAAAATGCACAGTTACAAACCCCCAGATTAGATCCATGAGGGGTGTTGAATCCAAAATGGGGGGACTTCTGGAAGGTTTCACCTTTTCTGTACTTTGGGGGCTTTGCAAATGCGACATGCCCACCGAAATCTGAGTTTCCCAAAAACAAAATAGCCCTCCCTCCCTTGTACGCCCCTGCCATGCGCCCCAAACAGAGTTTACACCCACATGTAGGGTATTGCCGAACTTGCAAAAAATTTCTTTAACAAAATTTGGGATGCTTTTTTACAGGGTTCCTTTAAAATTCAACATTTTCACTAAAATTGCAGATTGTTGGAAAAAAAAATTTAATTTTCCCAGCCTAACGTTAAAAAAAATTTTTGAAAACACCTGTGGGGGGTTAATATACTCCACTACACCGCTGGATATATTCCCTTTAAAGGGGTGTAGTTTTCCAATATGGGGTCTTTTTTAGGGGTGTTTATTAAGTTTTAGCCCCGTAGGGTGTCCACAAACCTGAAATGGCGCCTAAATAAAATCGTAATGAAAATGAGACACCAGAGTCCGGTAGGTGCACCTCCTATTCTGGGGCTAGTGGTTGAATAGCGCACTAGGGCCACATATGGGATATCTCTGAAAACAGCAGAATCTGGGGAATCAATATTAAGTTGCATTTCCCCGATCACAAACTACCAGAGATTCTTGTGAATAAGGCTGAAAATTGAAAACTGCAAAAAAAATTTAAATTTTAAATTTCACCTCCACTTTGCTTTAATTCCTGTGAAACACCTAATGGGCCTAATAAACTTCCCTAAATGCTGTTTTGAAAAACTTTAGGGTGTAGTTTCTTAGATTAGTCATTTATGGGGTATCTCACATAAGGCCAATCAAAAAAACACTTAGAACGGACTGGTCCCTAAAAAAAAATGTATATTGCAAATTTTTTTGAAAATGTGAAAATTACTACTAAATTTCAAGCCCCCTAATATCATAAATAAAAAAAAGACATTTAAAAAAAAAAGATGCCAACCTACAGTAAAAATATGGTAGATGCTAGTTATAAGCTATTTTGAGTGGAATAACTGTCTTACAGGCAGAAATTTTTGAAGTTTGAAAATGGTAAATTTTTCTAATTTTTCACGATACTTTGATATTTTTCACAAATAAAAAAATACTTTTTGAACCAAAATTTCTTACTATCTTAAAGCACAATGTGTCACGAGAAACAGTCTCTGAATCACATGGAGAGGTTAAAGTGTCAAAAAGTTATTCTCACATAAAGTGATACATGGCAGATTTTAAAAAATGGGGCTCTGTCAGAGAAGCCAAAACTGGCACCGGCGGTAAGGGGTTAATGATGTCAGGCCACCAGTAGAAACAAGAGATCAGGGAGCAAGACTTTTGTACCCCTGGATGTCCAGCCATTCTAGAGCAATGTCCCCAATTAAGTGTCCTCTTCCGCAGAGCCGGGCGAACATATGTCTAGCCCGGAGGGATTTGACGAAGATCCACCGGTGCAGCGGAGATTAGTTGTTCAGGAGGGAAGATGTGCCGTGGTGCGGGTTCCTCCCCTATCACGTCTGAAGCCCGGGCGAGAGCATCCGCCTTGACATTATTTTGAGTTTGGCGAAAATGAATGAGAAAGTCAAATCGAGAAAAGAAAAGCGGCCAGCGGGCCCGACGGGGATTTAGCCGTTGGGGCGTCTGCAGATAGAGGAGATTTTTGTGGTCGGTGTACATGTTGACCGGTTGACGAGCTCCTTCGAGGAGATAGCACCATTCCTCCAAGGCCAGCTTGATGGCCAGTAATTCTCGGTCACCAATAGAGTAGTTCCTCTCTGTGGCCGAGAAGGTCTTGGAAAAAAACCCGCATGTGAGGGTCTTGCCTTTGGGCCCTTTTTGAGTAAGCACAGCCCCGTCCCCTATTGAGGAGGCGTCGACCTCTAGAAAGAATGGTTTCTCCGTATCTGGCCGGGAGAGTACAGGTGCAGAGGCAAAGGCCAACTTCAACTTAGAAAAGGCTTCCTCTGCCGACGGTGGCCAGAGCTTTGATTAGCATTCTTCTTGGTTAGCGCCACTATAGGTGAAACCAGCGAGGAGAAATGTGTGATGAACTGTCTATAATAATTAGCGAAGCCCAAGAACCTTTTTTTTATGGCTCGGAGGCCCACAGGTCGTGGCCACTGTAGAACGACAGGTGCATTGCAGAGTCTGAAGGGCATGACAAGGTACTCGTGGGTATTGAAGGCAGTCTTCCATTCATCACCCTCGCGAATCCGAATGAGGTTGTAAGCCCCTCGCAGTTCCAATTTAGTGAATATCTTGGCTCCCTGAAGCCAGTCAAAGAGTTCCGTGATCAAGGGCAGTGGGTAGCGGTTCTTTACTGTGATTTTGTTACGTCCTCGTAGTCAATGCAAGGATGTAGGGAACCATCCTTTTTAGTAACGAAAAAGAAACCGTCCCCAGCTGGAGAGGAGTACTTGCGTATGAATCCCTTCTGGAGAATTTCCTTGACGTAGGCAGACATAGCCAAGGTCTCTGGTACCGACAGTGGGTAGACCCTGCCCCATGGGGGAGACGTCCCAGACAGAAGGTCAATAGGGCAGTCATAGGGGCGATGAGGAGGCAATGTCTCAGCTTGCTTCTCGGAGAACACGTCCGCAAATTCTTGATACGGAGCGGGAAGGCCCGTCACAGTCTTATACGGTACAGGAGGAGAAGCGGGAAGCATCGGGCGAGGTGCCACCAGACAGCGAGACTGACACTCCGACCCCCAACGCAAGACTTCGCCCGTCTGCCAGTTGAGCACGGGAGCATGGTGCTGCAGCCATGGGAGACCCAGAAGAATGGACGAAGAAGACCGGGGTAACACGTAAAACGCAAGTCTCTTCTTATGCAGCACTTGAAGGAACAGAGGTTCGGTGCGGAACTGGACTAGTTTACTGAGGATCTCCCCACTGACAGAGGAGATGACTAGGGGTTTCTCCAGGCGGACCACAGCGAGGTTATGCTGGGACACTAAGGCAGCATCCAGGAAATTTCCAGCTGATCCAGAGTACAGGAAAGCAGAAGCTTGGATCCGGACACCTGATCCAGTGCCGAGTAGAAAGGGTATGGTCAAACGAGGAGAGGCCTTGCTCTCACCTAGGGAAGCCTCTCCCACGTATCCTAGGTGCGTGAATTTCCCAAAAGCTGAGGACAAAGTGGGAAGCCCCAGCGGAAATGTTCGAGACTGTCGCAATAGAGACACATGTTTTCTTCACGCCGCCAGGTCAGCTCCTGCAGAGTCAAATGAGCTCTGTCCACTTGCATGGGTTCCTCAGTAGCAGGCAGGGAGGACAACTGTGGTGGCCTCTGGAATATAGGAGCTAGGCGGGGAAACCGACGACCTCTGGCAGGTTCGCGTTCCTGGCATAGCTCTTCTCGCCGTTCAGAAAAACGGATGTCGAACCGAGTGGCCAAAGAGATGAGGTCACTCAAAGAGGAAGGCGGATCACGGGTAGATAAGGCATCCTTGATCTGGCTGGAGAGGCCTTTCTTGAAGGTGGCGGCTAAGGCCGCATTGTTCCATGACAGTTTCCGAGGCCGGGGTGTGGAACTGTACCCCCGGAAATCGCCCACCGAGGAGTCACCTTGATGCAGATTTAGTAAGGTGGTTTCAGCAGAAGAGGCTCGGGCGGGTTCCTCAAACACACTGCGGAGGAAGGCGGCGAGGGTAGCCGTGACTGGGTCGTCTCTGTCCCACAGAGGGGTAGACCAGGCCAGGGCTTTCCCGGAAAGAAAGCTGAGCACAACTGCGACCTTTGCCCTTTCCGTGGGGAAATTGGTTCCCCTTTTAACTCGATTGCAGGGAACATTGGGTGATAAAGCCCCTGCACGTCTTGGAGTCCCCCATCGAACTTGGACGGAAGAGCCGAAGCCTTGGACCAGTACCAGAGTGGAAGCCGAAGGGCAGGGAAGCCACGGAGCGGGTTGTTGTTTGTTTGGGGGCCAGGCACTCCCTGCATCATGGCGGAGAGGTGGCTGAGTTGCTGGGCCTGCTGAGCGATCTGCTTGGATTTCTGTGCTACGATGGTGGTTAGATCAGCGACGCTGGGCAGAGGCACCTTGGCGAGATCCATGGCCTGATCTTACTATCACGGTTGAGGTAGTGGATCCTCTGGACCACCACTAGCGATGGCATAAGTCACGCCAGGGAGTGGAATCTAAGTAGGTCCCGGTTTTCACCAGAGCCCGCCGCAAAGCGGGATGGACTTGCTGCGGTGGGAGTCTACCAGGTCGCTACCCCTGACGTGACTTGCTTGCGGAGGCAGCCAAGGTATAGCGTGGTACAAAATCGTAAGGCAGGCTCGTAGTCGGAGACAGGCAGATAGGTCAGGACAGGTGGCAATGGTTCGTGGTCGTGACAGGCAGGAAGGTCAGGGCAGGCGGCAAGATACATGGTCGAGGGACGGAGGCAAACAGTACGGTACACGGTAATCAGAACAAGACACAGGAACACTTTCTCAATAGGCTATGGTCAGTAAAGATCCAGCAGGGTAACCAGGAAGAGGCAGGCTTAAAGGGGTTTTGCCACGAAGTAAAATTGACGTGGGAAGTTTGAAAATGAAAAAATAAACATTTTCACCATTCATCATTATTAAAAATTCTGCACTGTTTTGATTTAGCTGCCCTTTAGTTTATCCATTGTTTACAGCTCATCTCCAGGGATACGACCCCGGGCTGTGAACCCTCAGTCCTGGTCGCACATGCTCAGATATCACCTCTCCTCTCAGGCAGCTACTGAGTGTTCAACCCCCAGGTGCTGTCACTCTACTCCTGTCCTTTGGAGAGGAAAGGCCCGGTGACGTCATCCTGCTGGGTCACATGATATGCAATTCAAACAAATCACACACGCCCCCTTCTGAGCACACAGAGCTGAAGAGCTGGATGCAGGAGGTATGAAATGAGATTGTGGCAAAACCCCTTTAAATAGGGGCAGCGACCGGCAATAGCAAATTACCGGTGCGCTGGCTCTTTAAATTTAACACTGCCAGCGCGCGC
Source organism: Phyllomedusa bahiana (assembly GCA_025379985.1). NCBI lineage: Eukaryota > Metazoa > Chordata > Amphibia > Anura > Hylidae > Phyllomedusa > Phyllomedusa bahiana. The sequence continues at coordinate 87,053 of JAODAL010004155.1, forward strand.
ACTAGGGAGCGGGACCGCACACGCCGCGGGACAGAGACTGCAGCAGGCGCGTGGCCGGGTAAGTAGGCATGGGGACCGGCGGAGGGACGAGAACGCCCGCGACCCGACATGTGGGTCGCGGCGCCGCCCGGCAGCAGGGCATGGATGCACCCGCGACCCGGGATGAGGGTCGCAGGGGCATCCGTGACAATAAGTATCAACCAAGATACCTTAGATTTTTGTTTCTGCCCTTGAGTGGGCTCCATCAACCTTTTAAACCCAGGTCAGCTGATACGGATACTAAAACTAAGGTTCCACAAACCAAATCATGATAATATAAGGCCTGGAGCAATCCATGTTGGCTTTTACAGTACAGTGGCTCTTCAACTTACAATGGCCTTAGGATACAATGGGCTTATTTATGAAAACTGTCTAACAGTGAAACTGTCTTTGTTGCCCATAGCAAGCAGTCAGAGCCCAGGTTTCATTTTGCCCAAAAAGTTTAAAATATGAAAGCTAAACTTTGGTTGCTGTCGGCAACAAAGACAGTCTTACTGCAAGACATTCTCCATAAATCGTCTTTCCTGGGACTTCGTATCTTGAGACAACATTCAACATACAATGTCACAGACACTGCTGATCTGCTGCACATGTGATTGGCTGGAAGATCCAACCAATTATCATGAACGTATTACATGTAAAACATTTGTATTAGTGAGATGTATGCAGTGACTGGCGGTCTAGTAGAGCCTCTCTACAGTAGATTGCGGGACTACATGTTCTGTACTGTTCCTCACTTGTACCAGGATGAGCGACTACTTTGGTCATCTGGTAAGGGCAGTCATATTATCTTTCTTTTCATTGTGTATAAAGTACATGTCCCAAAGAAGCTAATATACATAATAAAGAAACTGATATCCAGCCTACTGATGTTATATGTAAAGATTTGTTTATCTGTTTATATGTTTGGTGACATTTTGGGAGCTTCAGAACTAATTATCAGTTTTCTATAGAGTGATTGACTCAACATACAATGGTATCCACTTAAAATGGTCGTCCTGTAATTAATATTGTATGTTGAAGAACCACTGTATTAGTAAGATATCAAGAGTTTCTGACGGGATGAAAAGTTTGTTATTGTACACAAAGAATTTTCAACATAAAGGTCTCCATAAATGGTCCAGTTCTATAACCCACAAAGAAATGAGTAGATAATTATTGAGGATTTTAGTTAAAAAAAAATTAAAATTATAGAAAGCTATACTATTCTCACAGAATAGCTAAGGATCAGTAGACACAAGTGATCAACTACATTAGTATTAAATACATACATAAATACGTGAGCTGCAGGTGGCCCACGGACAAGCATATCCAAGGGTTAGCAGCATAAGTACTGGTTGAAAAGAAAAACTTAAGGGCACACTCAGCTGTACTCAGAACTCAAATTGATCTTAATGAAAGAGTCCCGACAACCTCTCAGTTTTGAATAGATAGGTTTTGAAGCTTGTTCTGGAGGTGGGTCCCAGATCTATCGATATTCCATCATTTGTCTGAAAAACACTTTAAGAACAGGAAGTGATGACCATTCCATTCTTTAGCAATAGTACCACTCCGGCTACCAATAAAACATGACTTTTATTCTTTTTCTTCACCTTTAAAAACATACACAGCTTAATCTCCTTAGCGTTATGTAAACATCAATAGACAATAATAGGATACTTAAGTAGTTTGTTGCAGCACATCACCGTTCAGTTGTAGTATCCAGAGACCAATTCGGCCTTCACCCTGACGGTGTTTCCCCAGAGATACGCCAGGAGACCGGGCTGAGCGCATGTCTGTGCTGAACAGGAAAACCCCGTCGGGGTGAAGGCCGAATTGGTCTCTGGACACTACAACGGAATGGTGATGTGCTGCAACAAACTACTTAAGTATCCTATTATTGTCTATTGATGTTTATATAACGCTAAGGAGATTAAGCTGTTTATGTTTTTAAAGGTGAAGAAAAAGAATAAAAGTCATGTTTTATTGATAGCCGGAGTGGTACTATTGCTACAGTGTATGGTGGGATTGAGAGATCCCTAATCCGTGCTTAAAGGATACAAAGTAAAAATAAGTGGCTGTTTTCTACTATAGTGACATTTCCCTTCTTACCTTTTTGCGTCCATCTTTTTTCACCCGTGATTTGGATGAGCAGATGTCGTGTTTGGTAGATTTAAAAGACTCCAATCTACGCTTCATGTTCTGCTGGAAAACCTCTTTTTCCTGTCGTTCTTGCTCATCCTGGGTCATAAAGTGGCGACTGTAGCTGGCTTTACACTATAAAGAAATGATGTTTTGCGTCAGTTCGACTTCAGTAACATCTATGGACATTTTATAAAATGCGCCACAAACCGCACCATCCTGCGTGGTTTATAGAGGCTTCCCAGTAGCACATGATGCATAACCACATCTTCTCTGTCCCTCCCACTACGAACAGTGTCGATGACCTGAAGATCCAGGCATGCTTTGCTACCGTTTTCCCTCCTAAGATGAAAAGAGTAATGTTAATAGATGATATGTATGAATGATTAAAGGGACACTTTTATCAGAAAGGGGTATTTATAAAACAATATTCCAGAAAAACTTTTTTTTTTTAGATTTTTTAGCAGTATTTTATTTTTTACTTTGATAGTCATATGCATTTAGAAATTATATATATAAAATCTTGCCCTTCTTTAACTGTGATAATAAAAAGATTATCTTCGTGGATGGCAGGAAAGACTAATCTCAGTTTACTATTGATGCACCAAAAAATGCTTATCTGCATGTAGTCTCATTACAAATAGTAATTACAGAATGATCACTCTATTGTTCTCTGGGTAGGACTAGATAAAAATGGATAAACTGACATGGTTATGATAAGAGTGATACATGAAAGGATAATGGGTTAATCTTTTCCTCCACGTAAGGGAAGGGGTGGTTTCCAGCTTTCTTCTCACTTATCAGGTCCTGCTGAGAACACCTACGCCTTTTAGGCCCTTAGGATACGTTCACATGACACATGTCAAAATACTTGTCAGATTCAGAATCTTAATACCTTGTCCACCTAGTATTTTGACAGTGATTTCAATGTGGATTTTAGGTAGTTTTTTTTTCTGTCGGATTTATAGTCAGACGAGTGCTATTCATTTACATGGGGTTTTGGAAGCTGATCCGACAGATATGTTAGGGACGCATTTTTTAACCTAAAAAACGGAGGAAGAATGAACATGTTTCAAGTTTTTTGTAAAATGGTCTTTTTGAAATTCGACTCCAAGAAAATCCAGGTCGCGTGGAGTTTCAATTGAGGTCTATGGGGATGGTTTTACAGTCATTTTTTGACGGATTTAAAAATCCAAATCAGTGTCAAAAACAAACTTGAAATGCTTATTGTGTAGACAGACCCTTTGTGTGGCTTGGAAAAGAACGGTCAAGTAATCCTCACTGCCGTGCTATTGGAGTTCACAGCGGGGAACCAGGAATTTATGTATAAATGGGTACTTAAAAAATTACATTAAGAAAAACACCTTTTTTTTAAAAAAAAAAAAAAAAACTACATACAGTAGTCACACACTGCTTGTCAATATTTTTTTAAAAGAATTTTTGATGACAGAGTGTCTTTATTGGTTAAGTAAATTCATGAAGTGATGTTACTAGAAATTTTCTTCTGCAGATAAATGTAAAGACAAACACAGTGTTTACTTCTGCTAGTACAGATGAGGGACAAACAAGATGACATATGGCTTCTTACAGAAGATTAGTCACAGAAGTCTCTGACATAGATGCTCGGCTTGGCATAGATGGTAATGACAGTCTATCCGGTGACACTATATGACCTCCCTATAAGACAAGATACATCACAGAATTAGTACACATGCTGTCTATATTAACCAGTCAGCTACTATCAGGACGAATGCTGGCTGGAAAAAACGTGTTCAATTTAGGCCTTAAAGAACTTATCAGTGCAGAACAAAATACCTCATATAACTGAAAAAAAAAATCTGATTTAAGTTTTTGACAATTAAGCCATTTCTTACTTATCAGTTTAAGAAAATTCGGTGACAACCAATATAAGTGCTATTGGGTGATGCCCCCAAGCTCTTCCAGTTAGGTTGTGATACATCCCTTACTCCTGTAAGGCTGGGTTCACATGCTCCGGCAGTCACACATGGACAGATCCACACCCACATGTGTGGTCACTGGCTGTAAATAATTGATGGAAAAACTAACTGGAACACTTGTGCAAATATGGGCAGTGTGTATGAACCCAGTCTCAGCTAGATCTGCCGAGTAGTTTCCTTTGCAAGCAAAAATGGTGGAGAATTTATTTTTTTGTAGTTTTTCCGAAAGCAGATGTTATTACTAGTTTTTTTTTTTTTGCGGTTTAGTGGTTTAATCGGTTTCAGCTGAGATGGTGGGGTTAGGGTATGTTCACACGGCTGATTTAGACGTTTTCGGAGCAGTCTGAACGTGTTTCCGCTCCCAAAACGCCTTTAAAATGCCCCAAGTAAATTTTCATTGATTCCTATATACAACAGCGTTGTTGTTCACACACGATGAGTTTTTTATGGCCATTTTAGGCGCCTCTTTAGAAGCTGTTTTGGCCGCTGAAAAAGAAGTGTCATCAGCGCTGAAAATCCCCATAAGAATCAATGGAAAGCTTCAAAACCTCGTCCAAAACCTGGGCATGTTTTTACACGCGTTTCTCGGTGCGTCCTTGACGCGCTTTTGGAGCGTTTTTTGGCACTTTTTTTGGCCTGGCTATTAATTTCTATGATTGAAAACAGTGTTGAAACCTCACCCAAAAACCTGTCCAAAAATGCGTCAAAAATGTGCCGAGAAACACGTGAAACAGCATGTTTCAGGCGAGGTTTTGATGCTGTTTTGGGCACTGAAAAATCAGCATCCAAACAAGCCGTGTGAACATACTCTTATAGCTTGTTAAAGGGGATATCCAGGATTATAAAAACATAGCCACTTTCTTTCAAAAATAGTGCCACATCTGTCACAGGATGTTGCTGGTATTGCTGCTCAGCCCCCTTGACCTACAATACCAGTACTAGGCACAACCTGTGACATTGGTGGTGCTATGTTTAAATGAAAGCAGACATGTTTTTATAATCCTGGATATCCCCTTTAATATCCATATAATTATATATGTATGTAGTTCTAGAACACTTTTTACACATCAGCCTCTCTGTCTTCATTAGTAAGGTATAAATTATTCCAGTCTCCTTCTCCGGGCCCAGCGATGACTCATTGTCCATCTGGTCAGGAAATCTATTTTTGAGTTGGTATAATTTAGCATGGGACCTGAGCTGTTCCCGATGACCAGGTGCAGGACCAATGCCCGCTCATCAGTTTCTGTTGATTCTTTCATCTACTTTTGTGAGCTAACACAAATTTCAGGTGTTTTAATTTTAACAATTTTTAAAAGGTTCATTTGTACCACATTTTGCATTTTACATCCCTTTGTACAATAAAAGATTATAACCTTTTAATATGTTGTGTTTCAATTCCTCTCAATTGACAAATTTCCTGCTTGTTAACAGTGGAACAAAACATTCTTGTTATATTCAAAGACTGCAAACCCAGCCTATCTTAGTACTGCTCCCACAGTCGATAGGTTTGCCACAAAATAACCTTGCAAGCAATCTCCTGTGTGCTGAACATAGCACTAGCCCCTTTCTTGTCCATTATTGTAGGTTGACAACTTTTACCTACACTGGTCTATTCAAACAAGCCCCACAGCTGTGTGAAGAAGACTGGGTCAGAACAAGTGTTCAGCCACTGGATTTAACCCCTTAAGGACCTTGTATTTTTTCTTGGTTGACACGTTCATTTTCCCTTCCCTGCCTTCAAAGAGCCATAACTTTTTTTTACTTTTCCACCTACATAGACATATGAGGGCTTTTATCTTGCGGGACAAGATGTACTTTCTAATACTGTTTTTCACAGTACTATAGAATATATAATATAGAAGAAGAATATAGAATATACTGGAAAACCGCAAAAATATTCCAAGTGGGACAAAATGTGAAAAAAAACATACTTGTGCCATGTTTGAAGGTTTTTTTTACATTCATCTCCAAACATGATTTTATTGTAAAGGATTCCTAAGAGGCAACAAAAAGCAGGTTAGAAGGATCCAATTAAAAACTTTGATTTAAATTTACCCAAAATTATGCAATAACAATACTAGGGTCATTTACAATACTTATCGTCCATCATGAATAAGAATTTTTGATAATATTAAATGCGGAGAAAATCCAAAAAATATTTTTGCCAGAGAATTTTTTTCGTTTTACGTAATTGATACGGATAATGTTGGACCTATACTCCGGGGAAAAAAAAATTGGGAAAGGCGGTTGTTTACTTTTAATATACACATTAAACTTTTTTTTTTATTGTATTTGGTCCTCCTAGGTCCCCAGTAGCGGATCGTTTAAACCAGACCCAAACATGATAGGGTTATAAGTTAATCTTGACCTTGTTTAGTTACGTGACCTTCCAGTGCCATGTTCACAATCAAATTTTTGCTTGACATCCATTAAGGATACAAACGGCCATGTTTATGAAAAAGAAAACAAAACCATACTCAGAGAACCATCCGGCTGGTAGTGCATTAGGATCGGCTAAGTGGGATCGACTCGATCCTGTACAAACCGAACTACCTAGTTTCCCAACCGCCGGATTTGTTTAAAATAAATCCGTTAACAATTAGAACCAGAAGCCGATTTCTAGGTTTTTCCAATCTGGCAAATGTTTAACCCATCGTTACCACAACATATAAAATTTGCTGTAAACAAAAAAGAGTCATTTACGAAACTTTTCCAGTACTAATGCAAAACACCGTATTTTCCCAGAAACAAACAGCTATGAACGGCCAAAAAGGGATGAGAGATCCAGAGTCCGTGGGGATAAATATTTTATGCTGCAGAATCATGGAAGTGATGAAAATGGGCACTGAGGATAGTTGCCCAGGGAAAGGAGAAAAATAGACGAAGAGGAAAGATAGACTCTAATGTTTTGAGTGTTTTATTCAATTATTCTAAAGTTAGGTTGAGACCCCTTGACTGCATATAAGATTATGAACATGAAGAAACAAATAATGGTCAAAGGAGCCCTAAAGACTTGCAAGCCAACAGGTAACCAAAATAGAACAGCGGGGGATGATTGGGAAGGTACCAAGTTAAGGCCCGGGAAATCATACCCTAGTCAAGAAGGCGGAGGAATTAAGTTTCTCCATCGTAGAGGGCGCTATGTCCCTTTTATAGTGATCTAGAATACTTTGTCCCATTCCCTGAAAAGGTTCCTATCATTCTTCGATGCAACCAAAAAACCCCAATGTAAAAAGGCAACCTCTTTGACAATGCCAAAGAACTAAAAAGTCTTGGATATAGAAAACGGAACGTCTTTCAGACATTTTCTGTCACATCACCAAAACTCAAAAAAAATTGTTGGGGGGTTATTTGAGGTTGAGCTGCGCTGTTTCCATCAACTTGTAGTACAAGACTCAAGCATTGGATTAGTGGAAATGCTGATGCGAAACGGAGTCGAGGTCCATGTCCGCCAACCCAATTGACTCATAACCCATTAAAAACTCAAATCGGCTAAACAAATTTGACTATTAAATGGTGTCTTTGGGTCCCTTTGTCCCAATTAGCCCGTAAAGGGTGGAAACATGCCTTGAGAGAGATTTCAATGAGACACGGACTTTCCAACAACTGGGGGTACAAGGTTCCCCGGGAGATGTCCCACCTTGAGGGATATGCCTAATGTCAAAAAGAGGTCTGAGCAATGAGGGGCACCGAACCGAGCTGACTCCTCGGGGAGCATTGAGGGTGGAACCATGGAAGGGCCGCTTTTGGAGGCCATATTGTTGGGTTTAAGCGAACCCAAAGCTTTTTGCGTCTGTGTCGTTTAAAAGCGTCTATGTTTTTACCCAGACCGCAGAAAGTAAGTTAGGGAAATCCGGTAGGACAAAACTCCCCCTGACTTTGGTCTGATCAAGGTTGTTTCCCCCGACCCGGGACGACCTCGTGCCCAAAAAGAAGCTGGAGGTTGCTTGGCAGGGCCCCAAAAAAGGGCCGGGGTACTTGTTTGGAATCGCCCCGGAAAAGGTACAATAAGCGGGGGAGAACTTCATTTTTTTGGGTTTAAACCTACCTATCCAGGGAAATCCCTCTTCTCCCATTTCAGGAGGTCTTGTCTAATTCAGATAAAAGAGGGGCATAATTTTAAAACAAAACTTTTTCTAAAAAAAGAAGGGTTTGGACCCCCAAAAATTTGAACGACGAGGTCTCCCAGGTGAAGGGGGGAAAAAGGGGTGCAAATCGGAGGGGATCCCAAGCGATAGAAGCCCAACCGAAACTCTTAGTATATTTATTTTATGGGTTTCTAAAAAAGCCCAAACTCCTCCCGAATCCCCAATGCTGCCGGAAAAAAGGGCCTCTGGGTCCCTGAGATAAAGTGCAAGTGTCCCCATAGGCTGAGGATTTTAAAATGGGGCACCCACCCTAACCCCCTAACCCCCCGAGTCAAACCCCGCAAATTCTGCATCAGATGCTCCATACCAAAAAAATTTTAAAGGATAGGGGAGAGCGGGGATCCTGCCTGGGGCCATACCTACTCAATGGAGTGATGAAACCCCTTTACAGTATCTGCACCGGGGGGTGAGGGTAGAGGGCATCACTCTTTCAGCATCACCACCCCCAAAACCCAGGGAGTCCAGGACTCCACCTAGAAAAAGGGCCCTGCGACCCGGTCGAAAACCTTCCCGCTCTAAAATAGAAAAGGCACGGGATTTTTTCGAGTGAATATGATGGATCAGGGAAAATTCTTTTGCGTATTGTCTCTCGCCTCCCTGGAGGGGAAAAAACCGACCTGATCTGGGTGACGAATTGTAAGCAAAGGACGAGGCGATTAGCCAAAAAAATTGGGGTGATCTTCGCGTCAGTATTTAAACAACGAAATGGGGCCGGGAACTTGGCACTGCATGGACCCTTACCCCCTTGGATACTACTATGGAGCTCGCAGGAAAGCAGGATCAAACGGGGAATCAGAAAGACAGCATTAAACGCCTGCAGCATGGTTGCGACAACTCTGTCTTCAGGGGCCATAAAAAAAATAGCTGTAAAACCTCGGGCCGGGGCTTTACCCGAGGGCAGAGACTTTTTTGCCCCAAAAAGTTTCCCCCCAGTGAAGGGCTCCCCCAAGGAGGGGAAGGAGACTGGAGCTAGACGGGCGGGCCGTTTTGGAAAGATAGGTTTTTGGGGGGTGGGGCAGGGGTCCCCCGAGGGGGGATTGTACATTGTGGCGTAGTATTTGTGAAATACCTGAATATTTCCTCCCTAGGTGGTGATTGTCCATTGGGCTCTTATGCTAGGCACAAAAAAAGAAGCTCTTTGTCTCTGAAAAATCGCGCTAGATGTTTTTCCTGGCTTGTTGCTCCAAAATAAAGGAGCTGGAACATATTTGGCTGGTTTTCTTGGCCCTCTTAACCATAAGTAGGAGGATCTCGTGGGGTGTCTGGGGTTGAGAGCCCTTAGGTCAGACTTAGGGTGAGGATTTTTAGCAGCCCCCAGGTGGTAGAGTTCAGAGAGTTTGAAGCTTGTGGAGGTTCCCGTTTGAGGCCGCCCCCCTGTTTTATAGAATTTCCCCGTTGTCACTTCAGTGCTTCCCATTTGATTTGGGGTGGGGTCGGGGCAAGGATATGGGCCTGAAAGGAAATGTCTATTGAACCTTGGGGTCTGATAGGCACAAGGAATTTAGAGAATGATTCTTAAGCTTCCAGGAAAATTGGGCTTGTATTTGGTAAAATGAGATCAAATGGACTGGGGCATGAAAACTGAGTGAAGTATTGTCTATTGAGGCATCGCCCCAAAAGCAAAGGAGGGAGTGTTGCGGGAGAACATAATTAGGGGTTAGGATTTTTGAGGAAAAATAAAAGGTATAATAAAAGATCCTTTGGGTGTAAGAGCCTCCAAAACCCACAGTGCAATCATGAAGAACTTTTTCACTTGTTGAGGGTGTGATGGGCAACCGTTGGGGTCCAGAGGGGCGTCCAAGGAGGTTAAGGGTTTTAAATTTTTAAATCGCCACAAGTACAATCTGCCCCTGGCAAAACAAAACCCAAAATATTAGGGTTTAGCAAGAAAGGACGCTGTCGTGTTAGGAGATGATATTCGCAATTTTGGAAAAATTTTAACTTGGGGGTTTTTTTTGAGAAGAGTGAAACCCAGGTCCTCGTCACACCTGCGTCCAACACCTGAGGGGAGGCTTATGAAAAGATGGCCACCCCTTAATTTAGATGTTTTCACTGCTATTATGGGCCCCACAGGGAAATATCGTTACGATAGGACTGGGTGTAGAAAAGTAAAAAGATCTCCTGTATACAGACTATATGTGACTTTGTTTTTTGGGAAATGGTACAGGATTTTTTACCTTTTTTCGGGGGAATTTAAAACCCTTAACTTAAGGGGTGTTATACGGTGGAAGACATTCCCTTGGGAATGAGGGTGGGGGAGAAGAAGACCCCCGAGGTCGTTAGGAGGAGTGCCACCGGCCGTGCCAAGGCCCAAAAAATTTTCAGGTTTTTTTTTAAGGGCATTCACTCTCCGGAACAAATGATGTATTATCTGTATTCTACAGGTTCCTACGATTCCGGCAACACTAAACATGTAGGGTTTTTGTTATGATTTGGTACCATAAAAAAAATTCCAAACATTTTTGATTTTTTAAATTTGTGCCACGGCGCCATTTTCTGTGACCAATTACTTTTTTGAACTAACACCCATGGACTTGAGTGAGGGTGCATTTTAGTGGGCCGAAGTTTACTTTTTATTGGGACCCTTTGGGTAATTGAAATTTTTTTATCAAATTTTATTTAAATTTTTAGCGGACGTAAAATGACCAAAAAACGTAATTTTGCCGATTAGAATTTTTTTCTTTTACAGTATTCAGCATACGGGATAAATGATATTATATATGACTTTTTCGGATGTGTAACTTTTTTATTATTTTATTTGTAAAATTGCAAAAGGCGGGTTGTTTGAACTTTTAATTTTTTAATTTTTTTACACATTAAAACTTTTTTTTTTTTTTGTTATTGTAACTTTGAGTCCTCCTAGGGTGCTTCACCACTAGGTAGCGCGATCGTTTCTACAACCTAATGCACCACATAGACCATGCATTAGGGTGTTCCTAGAAGTTATCTATGGTGACTGAGTTCTATAGTTGAAGCGGGAACTTTTCCCGCTGATGTTCACCCAAAACGACATCCCATGATTTGGGGGGGGTGGCAAGTTTCTCATTCATTTAGATGCCACGGCCATGTTTGCCACGCTGTCTAAAAGATTAAACAGCTCCATACCATGCTGTAACCACCGGGTGTTAGCTGCAATTAGGTGGCTATGTAGTGGGATCGCACTGCGATCCTGCTACAAAGCCCCGTTAACAGCCGTAGGATGTACCCATACCGCCAGGATCGTTAAGTTAAGCAATAGAGATCCTGAAAAATTTTAGGGAAATTTGCACAAAAACCGATTACCAGGAACTTTTTTATATACTTTGTGCACAATTGTTTTTTACCCTTCCGTTAAAGAAAGAAAAACACACAATCATCACTGAAAAAACTTGAAACTGTCAAAAATAAATTAAAATTTACTGAAAAATTACTGACTAATGAAAAACCCCAAAATGCATTTGAACATGGGTTTTAACCAGAAACAAAAAGAATGAAACTGGACCAAAATGATGGTACCACTAGAAAAGATTGTTATCAGTCAGTCTGTCGATAAAAAGGGTGAAAAATAGTTAATATGCTGTTCGGTATCATGGTGTGTATCACACTGAATATGGAGCAAAGAAAACTAAGGAGATAGTTGTCTCAGGAGAGTAGAAAGAAAAAAATAGACAAACATGTTATAGGTAAAGGATATAAGACCATCTTCAAATGTCTTGATGTTGCTGTTATTACAATTGCACATATTATTCAGAACTTCAAGGTCTAGGGAATTGAAGCCACCCTCTCTGGATCTGGCCATAATAAGAAAATTAATGACAAATTGAAGAAACAGGTAATGCAACTGGTAAACAAAGAGCCAAGAAAAACCTGCAAAGAGATTAGAGGTGAACTCAAAGGTCAAGGTACACCAGCAGGGCCGGGATGATTGGTAGGCAAAGGTAACCAACTGTCTAGGCACCACTTCATCCCAGTCAAGAAGGGGGCGCGAGGAGGCATGGAGTAGGATGATTTCTCCATTAGGAGGGCGCTATGTTCCTCATTTGCATAGGGTGCTAGAATACCTTGTCCCAGTCCTGAACATCAGTGTCAGATCACATCATCAATTGGACTTGGAAGACAACCAAGGAGGAAACCACTTAAAAGCAAAGCATAAACAAGAGACTAAAATCTTCCAAAATGCATATTGACAAGCCACAAAGCATCTGGAAAAATGTGCTTTGGACATATGAGAAAACTGGAACTTTTTGACAAGTCACATTAGCTCTATGTTCACAGTCGCAAAAATGAAGCATACAAAGAAAAGAACATTGTACCTGGACCTGTACATGGAAGTTATTTTTTAGAGCTGCTTTGCTGTATCTGGCACAGGGTGTCTGGAATCTTTGTAGAGTACAATGAAATCTCAAGACTATCAAGGCATTTTTCTGGTACAAAATGTGTTGCCCAGTGTCAGCAAGCTTGCTTTCAGTCGCAGGTCATGGGTACTCCAACAGGATAAAGACTCAAAACACACAGTTAAAAACATCCAAAAATGGCTAAGAGCAAAGTTTTGACTATACTGAAATGGCTTCTATGAGCTCTTATCTAAATCCTATTGAACATCTGTGAAAGGAGTGGAAACATGCAGTCTTGAGAAGGCACACTTCAAACCTGAGACAACTGGAGCAGTTTGCTCATGATGAATGGGCAAAAATACCTGTGGATAGGTGCAGAAGTCTCATTGAGGGTTACAAAAATGTATGTCCAAGCAATATGCCATCAAACTCTGTGGTAGGATAATTGTTTTAAATTAGGGCTGGGTCATAAAAATGAAAAAATAAAATGTTGCCAATAATACATAATTTAGCTTAAATTTTTAATTTTAAAGGAGTGATGGGAGAAAAAACACCCCACAATCTATTATGCAGTTTCTCCATAGTATGGCTGTTTAAGAAGACAGCAAGGTTCATAAATGAAAGAATGTCATTTGGCTTTTGGAGCACAGGTGGTTTTTGGGTGCCATGTTGCATCTGCAGAGGCCATAAGGTACTAGAACAGAGAAAAACCCCAGAAGTGACCATATTTTAGAACCTACACCCGTACATTAGAAATTCATTTTTAATCTTAAGGGTAGGTACAATTCTAGTAAAATCCTATATATATATATATAGTTATTAATGGTAAATTTTGCTTGATTATATCACCTTTTAATAAAAATTATTTTTTTTTGTCTCACCCTATTCTGAAAGCTGCAGCTCTTTAATTTGTTTTTATGGTTAATATAGCTTTGTTGGGAGTTCACTGCTTGACCAAAATAATTTTTAGATCAGGTACAGTGGGAGTCCTCTTTCTCTATTAACCACCTAGATGCCGTGGTATCTACTGTCTGCAGTCAAATCAGCTGTGATATTGGATGCTGGAGTAGGATGGTATAGTTCCTATGGCCCTGTCATCCAGCCCCAAAAATTATGTTTATATGAGGGGAGGCTGGGGTTAAAAAGAAAATTAAGTTGTATAAGCCTCCTGGGTTTTCCGTTGCTGTGGCTCTAAAGCACCCGAGAACCACTTCTCTACACTTTCAGTGTTTTGTCCTAGCACACAGGAGATACTGTCATACCTCTCTCCGCTATGGTAAGTGAATGGAAAGAAACCATCCCGGAGGAACATCGGTACAGCTGGGGACTATGAAGGTAAATAAAAAAAATTCTTTAGTCTCTTTAGCCCCAGCCTGGCTGCTTTTAGACATAATGGGTGACATGTATGTTTTTTTGGTGCCCAGTCACCATTTTTTTGCGTACATTAGTAGCGTAGACTGCGCCTGAATCTATGAACCTGTTCTACTGCGTGTCATAGATTTAGCGCTTTCTAACTACTAAGCGAGACTTCTGGCTCAGGTAAATCACTTTTAAAGTGGTCTACCTGTTCCAGCAGTAATGCACCTGGATAAGTCGTTCAAAAGTCATACATGTGTATGTAGTGCGACACACCTCCAGCATGCCCCCCGATCTCAGGCGCATTACAAAGTGCCACAGGTGTTTTGTAATGCGCCTAATATTGGTGTGCTCCTCATTAAAAATATAGCGAAAAGGGCTGCCACAGTTTTCAGGCTGAAAAGATGCCATACTTCTGGCACAGCCCCGTACATACATGTAACCCAATGTATCATGGCTAGGATACTCCTTTAAATTGAGAAAAAACAGTAGAAGGGAGGAAATAGAGCCTTAGGCTATGTCTACACAGCACGGTATTCTCATTGGATTTTAGGTGGATTCAGTATTTAGTACACAGCGCTACATAGATAGCAATAAAAAACCGGGGCTGTAGTCTACACAGCACAGATTTTTTATGATTGATTTCGAAATCGGCTGCATATTGCACCGGATTGCTGTCGGATTCCTGTACATTCAATTTACGGGGGCTGACGGCAAATCCGAAAACAAACAGCAGCTTTTAGTGCAAATCTGTGCCAAAAACTGCGGTCAAGCTATGTTAAAATGCAGTTGGATTTTAGATGCCATTTTAACATTGCTGTGTAGACATAGTCTTAATCTGCAGGCTACATACAGTATTTCTTGCTGTGCTGCAACTAATACACATTTATAACTGCCTACTAAGAAACTTTGGAAGATACTTTTTAAGAAAAGGATGATTACTTGATAAATACCTACCTGATCTGCCAGACTTAATGCATCCCGAATATTCAGCTTGTAGCAAACCTCCCATATTTCATCCTTAATCCGATATGCAGATTTTCTCATTAGCAGCTGACTCAGGTATTTCTTATCAAACTGCTCCCACCTATATCACCCAATGTAAATTAGAATAAAAAATATATATTATCTCGTCTATGTAGATCAGAGGTTCCCAACCCTAGTCCTCAAGGCACACCAACAGGTCATGTTTTCTGGCTTTCCTTAGCATTGCACAGGTGAAGTCATTATTGTCAGTGCATTCTGCACAGGTGATATCATTATTGTCAGTGCATTCTGGGGGAGATCCTGAAAACATGACCTGTTGGTGTGCCTTGAGGACTGGAGTTGGGGAACACTGATGTAGATCCAACTCATGAGCTGGATTATTGCAAACTGACTTTCTGTAACTTTGGTCATTTACTTTGTTCACCATTTTCACCATTTTTGTTGTTCAAATATTACAGCAAATATATGTTAGAAACCTAAGGCTTTGTTCACATATGTGTGTTAAATTTGAAAGCTCAGTCAAATGAATGACAGAAAAAATAACGCAGTTGCGATATTTTTTTCTGCCTCAACAACAGACACCATGGCGGAAACCTATTGGGCCTATTCTAATCAATACGGTCTGTCGGGAACCATTGGTGTCTGTGGTCAAACAGATTCTTTTGGGTCCGTTTGAACTTCTGCGATGGAGTGTCTGCCACAGCTGTGTCCAATGTGGATAATCCTCTGTAAATTAGATACTTCAACTACAGGAATCGCTTTGGTTGCTTTTGCACGAACCATTTTTGGTGCTTTTTTGATGCGTTTTTTTGTGCAGTTAATGCTGTACATTTCTGCACAAAAAACGCCTTACATTGTATAGCGTGTCATATATCTTCTGCACAAGGCCTTCTTCACCACAGGTTTTGTGTTTCCATCGGTGGTATCAGTCTGGATACTTTGAAAAAGTTATCTCAACATACACTGTTGCAGTTCTGAGTTGGAGTCATAGGGGTCTATGGGGAAAAGGTAGTCTCTTTTGGGCTAGGTTTCCTCATTTACCCAATCGTAAATGCTTTATGTGCTAGACACAAACCCATATACAATCAGAGAATAAAGAAAACGTAGTCCAAAAGGAACTACTTTTGCCCTATAGACCCCTATGGCTCTTCCACAATACAAGGTGGATATCTTTTTTACGGTATTCTGATACATATCACTGACGGAGGCTAAAAATGTGATTTGAATGGGGCCTTAAAGGGAACCTGTCATGTTGAACACACAATCTGATCTGTCTACATCATGTTATAGATCAGAGTAAATTTGGAAGACTGATATATATTTTTGTGGGAAAACATTAAGTATAATTTATTTATTTTAATCCTTGAACATTCTGCTCTTGGGAGTCCTGTAGGAGGACTCACACAGTGACTGACAGCTATGTCTGTATGCATGCTGGTAGAGGTAAGGTTGTAATTTACTGATTAGAACTGCTCATTGGACACTTAAAGGGGTTTTGCCAAGAAGTAATTTCCTTACCTAATAGGCTGACACAGTACTCTTAAGTCTTGAAAATAAGGGGCGTTGTGTTCCTGTGTTTAACCCCTTAAGGACCAGGCGTTTTTTTTTGGGCGACACGTTCGTTTTTCCCTCCTCGCCTTCTGAAAGCCATAACTTTTTTATTTTTCCACCTACATAGACACATGAGGGCTTTTATTTTGCGGGACAAGATGTACTTTCTAATGGTGTTATTCACTATACTATAGAATATACTGGGAAACCGCAAAAAAATTCCAGGTGGGGCAAATTGTGAAAAAAAATGTATTTTTGCCATGTTTGCGAGGGTTTTGCTTTTACGGCGTTCAATCTTCGGAAAATATAATGTGTTATCTGTATTCTACAGGTTGTTATGCATTCGGCAATACCAAACATGTTGGGTTTCCGTTATGTTTTGTTACCGTAAAAAAATTCCAAACATTTTATATTTTTGAAATTTTCGCCACGGCGCCATTTTGTACGACCAATAACTTTTTTGTACTAACACCTACGGACGTTAGTGTACTGAAGTGTACTTTTTATCGCTAGCAGTTTGGAATGCATGCAACTTTTTTGATAATTTTTTATTCCATTTTTTCAGTGACGTAAAATGACCAAAAAACACAATTTTGGCGTTTGGAATTTTTTTTCTTCTACGGTGTTCAGTGTACGGGATAAATGATGTTTTATTTTTATAGATCGGACTTTTTCGGACACAGCGATACCAAATATGTGTAACTTTTTTATTATTTTAATGATTTTATTTGTAAAATGGGGAAAGGGGGGTGATTTGAACTTTTAATACTTTTTTTTTGTACTTTAAAACTTTATTCTTATTTTTTTTTTACTGTAACATTGAGGCCACCTATGGTACTTGACCACTAGGTGGCGCGATTGTTAATACAACCTAATGCATTGCATAGGCAATGAATTAGGGTGTACAAAGATGGCGGTTTCCCCACTTCCTGTCTGCGGACGGAAGTGGGGCAAACCGGCCAGGGTAAGTGACGGGAGCCTTCACAAGGCTCCCCACCACCATGCCCGGTCGTCGGATCAGCGCAGCGTAGCTGCGCCAGTGCCGATGACCATAACGATCGGTGCAAGGCACCGATTGGCGTTCATTCAGACGCCGCGGCCATCTTTGGTGCGGTGTCTGATGGATAAAACAGCGCCAGCGGGCGGAGCCACCCGCCGGCGCTGTTACTGCCGGGTGTTAGAGGCGATTTGCCGCTAACACCCGGCGGCTGTGCGGGGGGGGGTCGCGGTGCGATCCCACTGTAAAGCCCCTTAGCGGCCCTGGAACATACTCATACGCCCAAGGTCGTTAAGGGGTTAAAAAAACAAGTACCTCCTCTGTGATGTCATTGCACCACCTCCCATGCACGCTCCCGAGGCTGATATTCAGTCTCTGTAGTTGAGTAAACATGTTGTTTGGCTAAACCACAAAGGATAACTGTATTGTGCACAAGCTATACGGGTTTTGTGTTCTCCCTCTTATCTGCTCAGGAGAGAAGATAAGATCTGAGCAGGAACTGCTGCAGGGAGTGGGAGGAGGGTAGGATAGACAGAATCGCTGTACTATAATTATATAAGTAAACATACAGGGAGTGACTGCTGCAGGGGGGAGGCAGAAGGGCTGAGCACAGAGTTGACTGATAATTACATTACAGCCAGAGGATTCTCCATACAGCAGACACAGGCTCTGACACAGAGCACAGTTAGTGCACAGGCCCAGAAGCACTGCCTTGTTCTCCCCCCTCCCTTCAAAGCTCGTTCATGTGCTCTGCCATCAGATAAGAAGTGCAAACAATGCAAGCGCAGCCAGATCAGCTCCTGGTCATAGTTAATGTAAACAGTCAGGAAACAAAGGGGATCTAAGCCAGGCTGTAGCTCTCACAGGCCACACTTTTTCTAATCACATATATTTAGAAAAGTTATTAACCCCTTAAGGACCAGGCGTTTTTTTTTGGTGACACGTTCGTTTTTCCCTCCTCGCCTTCTGAAAGCCATAACTTTTTTATTTTTCCACCTACATAGACACATGAGGGCTTTTATTTTGCGGGACAAGATGTCCTTTCTAATGGTGTTATTCACTATACTATAGAATATACTGGGAAACCGCAAAAAAATTCCAAGTGGGACAAATTGTGAAAAAAAACTTATTTCCGCCATGTTTGAGGGGTTTTGCTTTTAAGGCGTTCAATCTTCGGTAAATATAATGTGTTATCTGTATTCTACAGGTTGTTACGCATCCGGCAATACCAAACATGTAGGGTTTCCGTTATGTTTTGGTACCGTAAAAAAATTCCAAACATTTTCTATTTTAGAAATTTGTTCCACAGCGCCATTTTGTGCGACCAATAACTTTTTTTGTACTAACATCTATGGACGTCAGTGAGGGGGCATTTTTTGCGGGCTGAAGTGTACTTTTTATTGCTAGCAGTTTGGCATGCATGCGACTTTTTTGATCATTTTTATTCCATTTTTTGAGTGACGTAAAATGACCAAAAAACGCAATTTTGGCGTTTGGAATTTTTTTTCTTGTGTTCAGCTTACGGGATAAATGATGTTATATTTCTATAGATCAGACTTTTTCGGACGCGGCGATACCAAATATGTGTAACTTTTTTATTATTTTAATGATTTTATTTGTAAAATGGGGAAAGGGGGGTGATTTGAACTTTTAATACTTTTTTTTTTGTACTTAAAACTTTATTTATCTATTTTTTTTACTGTAACATTGAGGCCACCTGTGGTACTTGACCACTAGGTGGCGCGATTGTTAATACAACCAAATGCATTGCATAGGCAATGCATTAGGGTGTACAAAGATGGCGGTTTCCCCACTTCCTGTCTGCGGACGGAAGTGGGGCAAACCGCCAGGGTAAGTGACGGGAGCCTTCACAAGGCTCCCCACCACAATGCCCGGTGAACGGATCGGCTCAGCATAGCTGCGCTGATGCCGATCACCGCCGATCGTGCCGCACGATCGGCGTTAATTCAGACGCCGCGGCCATCTTTGCCGCGGGCCTGATGGGTAAAACAGCGCCAGCGGGCGGAGCCACCCGCCGGCGCTGTTACTGCCGGGTGTTAGCGGCGATTTGCCGCTAACACCCGCCGGCTGTGCGGGGGGGTCGCGGCGCGATCCCACTGCAAAGTCCCTTAGCGGCCCTGGGACGTAATCATACGTCCAAGGTCGTTAAGGGGTTAAATACCTATTTTGGAGGATCCCATGTCAACATTAGATCGTGGCAAAACCTCTTTAAGCATATAAATAACAAAATGTTACAAGTTGTACTGAATCTTTTCCAAGTAAACTATAAGTAAATCTACTCAGCTACTTCTGTGCTATAACATGGTGCCTTAAAATATAATAATCAACTGTTGTCAGATCAGAAATGGTATGCACACAAGGATAGTTATGTTAGCGCTAAATACGTGTTATATAATCATGTAGGGAGTGATATGTCAGGGTTCACTTACTTATCTCTCCAATGATGGTAACCATGGTGACCAATTATGTCCTCAACAGCTGCCATAATGTGATCAAATGCCTAAAGAAAGAGAAAATGTACAAGTCAACTTAATTTATTACCTTGTAAAATAACATTTTTGCCCCTAGAGAATCCATTATATTTCAAAGTCTTTTTTTCATAGAGAAGATAGCATATTTAGCATACAGAAACTGTGGTAGCAATTTTTAAATATCCTAGTTTGCCGAGTTGTAAGTACTTGAAACTATATACCTGTGAAGGTTCGGTGGATTCGCTGGACCACCGCAAGCGATGATAGTTAAGCCACGCCAGGGAACGGAGTCTAAGTAGCCCCCGGTTTTCACCAGAGCCCGCCGCAAAGCGGGATGGACTTGCTGCGGCGTGAGGCTACCAGGTCGTTACCCCTGACGTGACTTGCTTGCAGTGGCGGCCGGGGTACTGCGTGGTACAAAATCGTAATCCAAAGGCGTAGTCAGGGACAGGCAGAAGGTCAGGGCAGGCGGCAGAGGTTCGTGGTCAGAGACAGGCAGACGGTCAGGGCAGGCGGCAAACAGGCAAGGTCAGGAAACGTAGCGGAACGGACTGGTACACGGATAATCAATACGGACTCTAAACACTCTCCAAACTCACTGAACGCACACCAACAATCTGTCAGCGAGCGCTGGGGGGGGCGTATACCTTATATAGGACCAGCGCCCGGCAATAGGCCAATTAACGGGACACTGGCCCTTTAAATCTAGACCAGCTGTCGGGCGCTAGGGGGCGGGCATGCGCACGGCGGCCGGAATGGAGAGGAGCGGCGTGCACTGGAGCGCGGCCCGGTACGAGCGCCGGCGTGGGCACGGGGGGGGCCGCGGGTGACCGCGATGCCCGCGCTGGACCCCCAGCAGGCAGGGGAACGGCCGCGGGGGCAGCGGTGCCCGCGGCCGCTGTGACAATACCCAAAGCCTGCTTCTCTATGTTTGGGGCCACCATCAGTGCATTATTGGCAGTACTGTTGTCAAGGTCCTAATAAAATTTTAAAAAAGGGTCCCACTGATATGATGCACAATAGGAACTGGTAAATGGCAGAAGCCAAGATGTTTCAGCTGAATAGGGTCCTGAAATAACTGATGGCAGAGCTGTCTGTCCTCATGACAACACCCCCTGCCTGAGCTCTACCTTTGATCAGCCTTGTCATAGAGAGATTACGTATATCCCAATCACCATAGATAATACAGATATAGATGGCTATTTGGGGCTACAGATTCCCCCCTGACAATTCTGAGCAAGACCAGTACATAGGCAGGAAGAGTTATCCTGAGCACACTGGAGCAAAGAAGCTACAATTTTAATTTGGACTATTGATAACAATTACTCTCATGTGTACACTAAAGGGCTAATAATAATTTGCTTATACAGTAGTTCTCTTTCTTTAAATCTGTAACCTGACAGCAAACAGATATCGACTATGGTAAATTAAATCTGTAAAATGCAGAAATTGTTTAAAAGTCTCCTAAACATTAAACCAATCATTACTAATCCTGCTACCTGTTCACATTATGAGACAACGCTGGCCTTTTCACAACCATACCCAAAATATCTCTGGACATTCTCCATGCCATTATATCATGACTTATTCTCTCTCTTTAATATCCCTGCTTATGTGCCCCCCTCCATTCTCCAAACCACAGAAAAGCTGACCCTGGCTGTGGTTTGCTGAGGACACTTATTTAGAGGGCATGGATGATTAGCTGGGGATGAAGGACGAACAGCTGTTATGGCTGAAGATCTTACATGCTCATGTAATTCCTCACTTAGCGTTGGCTTGTGGTGGTCTCGTCTCTTCACTTTTAGCCACTTGACAAGAGGTTTGATGGTCAGACCCTTAAATAGAAGAAAAAAGGAAGATTTTATTTTAGGTCAAGTAATTGTTCATGATAGATTTGATCTATTTAGTAATTGAACTTCACCTACTACTAAACTTTCTGAAAAACCTTAGATTGTTCCAGTTCATGTGAGGAGAACATGTGCTTACCAGAACTTTATAGACCAGTGACATATGAAAAGCCATGATGAATGTTTCTGATAATACAAATAGAGAAATCAGAGAGGGAATACTGCTGAAAAGTAAGCTGAGTAATGACACCAAATGCCAGGCAGCTGCTGTAAAGGCTAACATGATCTTGGTTTAGAACCACTGGAATGCGTCAGCATTGTATGAATTGCTATTAAGCTGTTGTAGGTCTATAAGACTACAGAAACATGAATTTGCTAAACACGATGCCCAACAATGGTATGTCATGTAGCACAGGTTGCATGATCTCTTTCACATTGATCATGCAACCCTGAGCATGATAAAACCATGATGGTCGGGCATAAAAATTTCTAAGGGCTATGACTGTTGTTCATTACATTTAGACCTTTAGAATCATAATTTTGTTGAAAGGTGAAGAAAATATCTAATGACCAATATGTCTTTAGAGTAAGATTCTTGTCAAATAGCTCCACTTATATGGATCACTTGGATTAAATGTAGTCATGACTAAATTCTGAGTGGAGTAAATCTTTTATAAAACATGCATTTTCTATTCTAGGAACTTTCAAGTACTGAATAGTTGCTTTAACATAAGGCCACATCTAGGGGGCTTTGCTGGCTTTGGAGAGTTCCTTTCTGATAGAAGGGATGCCTAGGCCAATCACAGACATTGAGTGTGGCTCAGAAGTGGCTCCCTAAGTGGCTCTCTCTAATGAGATATAGTATCTCACAAAAGTGAGTACACCCCTCACATTTTTATACATATTGTAGTATTTTTTCATGGGACAACACTGAAGATTTGGCACTTTGATACAATGTAAAGTAGTCAGTGTACAGCTTGTATAACAGTGTAAACGTGATGTACCATCAAAATAACTCAACATAGCCATCAACGTCTAAACCGTTGGCAACAAAAGTGAGTACACCCCTAAGTGAAAATGGACAAATTCTGCCCAAAGTGTCAATATTTTGCGTGGCCACCATTACTTGGGCATGGAGTTCACTAAAACTGGTGGCCACTGGAATCCTCTTCTACTCCTCCATGACGACATTACTGAGCTGGTGGGTGTTATAGACCTTGTGCTCTTCCACCTTCCACTTGGGGATGCCCCAAAAATGCTCAATAGGGTTTAGGTCTGCAGACATGCTTGGCCAGTCCAGCACCTTTACCCTCATTTTCTTTAGCATGGCAGTGGTCATCTTGGAAGTGTGTTTGCGGTCGTTATCATGTTTGAATACTGCCCTATGGTCCAGTTTCCGAAGATATGGAATCATGCTCTGCTTCAGTATGTCACAGTACATGTGGGCACTCATGCTTTCCTCAATGCTGCACTCATGCAGCCCCAAACCATGACACTCCCACCTCCATGCTTGACTGTAGAAAAGACACACTTGTCTTTTCATTCTTGTAATGGCCACTGGAGTAGACGGTACCGTTGGTGTGAGAGTTGGTGTGTGGATCCACTGGACCACCGCAAGTGGTGGTATAAGCCACATCAGGGAGTGGATTCTAAGAGGCTCCTGGTATTCATTAGAGCCTGCTGTGGCAAGAGATCCCCAGGTTGCTACCCCTGACGCGACTTGCTTGCGGTGGCGGCTGAGATGTAGTATTGTACAGAATCGTAAGGCAGGCTTATAGTCAGGGACAGGAAGGAAGATCAGGGCTGGCAGCAGACAGAACGTGGTCAGAGGACAGAGGCAAAGGTCGGGGTATATGGTAAACTATCACCTTCTTTAAGGCTCAGGGCTATAGCTCCGGCAAGGAAGCAGGGGAGGTAGCCAGAAGATATAGGGTCAGCGCCCGGCAATTTTCCAATTACAGACAAGCTGTGCCTTTAAATTTCACAGAGCCAGCGCGCTCGCCCTAAGGATCGTTGTTGTGCGCACCAGGTCGGCAGAGGAGAGCAGTGGACCAGGAGCATGGGAAGATAAGTCCCGGCCGGCAATATGAGCACATCTGCAGCCCAACAGGCGGACTGTGGTGCCACTTATCCCCAGCAGCGTATGAGGAGAGGGGACACGAGTGCGCATGTGGTCCAACATGCGGGCTGCGGGGCAGCTCTTAACTCTTCACCTGGTTGCCGCCACATGCTTTACACCATCTGAACCAAATAAGTTTATCTTGGTCTCACCAGACCACAGGACATGGTTCCAGTAATCCATGTCCTTAGTCTGCTTTTCTTCAGCAAACTGTTAGGCTTCCTTCTGGGACGACAGCCATGCAGACCAATTTGATGCAGTGTGCAGCATTGCTGGCAGCACTCATACATCTATTTTGAAAAGACAATCTCTGTAAATGACGCTGAGCATGTACACTCAACTTCTTTGGTCTACTTTGTCGAGGCCTGTTCTGAGTGGAACCTGTCTTGTTAAACCACTATATGGTCTTGGCCCCCGTGCTGCAGCTCAGTTTTCTAGGCCATCTTTACGTCCATTGAGGGGTGTACACACTTTTGTTGCTAGTGGTTTAGACATTGATGGCTGTGTATTAAGTTATTTTGAGGGCACACCAAAGCTATAGTAGATGTACACTGATTAGTTTACATTGTATTCAAGTGTCATATCTTCAGTGGTGTCCCATGAAAATATTAAATACAATATATATATAGTTGGGAGAACAATGACAAACTGAAATTACAGTAAGAAGTACCTGGAGGTGAACCTCTGTATAGACAGATCGTCCAATTAGAAGAATAGTACGTTGTAATTTATTGTTTACAGCAAATGAAATTTGGCATCACATCCTACACCTTGGGAGGCAAGTATTGATCCAAAACATCAGAAGATGTTTGCATGACTTTGGGCTACAAGCCAGATGTCCAGTTATAGCTGTTCCACTGACTTCACAGCACCACTCTCAAAGACTATTATAGTGCAAATCAACACATCAAGAGAGGCTGGAATGGAGGACTATCCTCTTTAGCAATGACGTCTGCTTTAGTCTCGTATGCAATGATAGCCGAAGACCGGTCTAGAGACCACGTGGGCATCGTCATGAAGAGGCCCTCATGAATGAACGTCACACTAGTCCTACTTTTGGGATTATTGTGGGTAGCATAATATATAGAAGCCAGATCCTACTAGTCTTTATTTCAGGCACATCAACAGCTCGGCGTAGCATTGCTTTGGTCATGGAACCAGTAGGGTTAGTTCTCCAAAGTGTCTCTGGAACAATTATTAAACAGAGCAACAGGCCACATGTTACTTGTAATACTGTGAGCAGCCTGCATGGCCTAAAAGTGTTATCATGGCCTGCAGCATCTCTGGACTTGTCTCCCATCAATTGGTTGGCAACTAGAAAGGAAGTTGCCAACAGCCAATTTTGATGATTTGCATGCCCAAGATTCCTCGCAACCATTAATAATATACCGAGGCATAATTTGCATATTATTCACCTATCAATCATGTAATTCCAATAATTCCGAGACTTTTACTTCTTGGTGTTACAATTACAATGTTGAGGGGTATATGACACTGGGACATGATTGGCCATTGGCTATAGTTGGCTAACCATGAAGCAACCTTAAAAGACTGAAGGGAGCCAGGTCAATTTACAGGTCAGTCTTGCCACCTCATTTAAATAAATCCCCTATAAAATAATTGTCATATATTGTGCACATAACAAGGATAATGATGCTTTAAATGGTAGAAACAAAATCAAATAACCCAGTCACATGGGATTTGTTCCTTTCCTGACCATCTGCAAACTCTTGGGAGCCTGTGTACTTGGGGACACTGCCTGCTAAGGAGATTCTTATTACTTCCCCATGTCCCTATTGTCTTCACATGAAATAGTCAGGATGATAAATAGATATGTCGCATTCATTCTTACTAACAGTGCAGGAGATGTCTCTGATCAGTAAACAGGTTACCGAGAACTGAACTCAAAGACAGCAGCCACTGGAACCACAAAGGGAGAGAACAGAATAAAAATAATAATGATATGATTTGCCAAACAGAATCCAGTATAAAGGAAGCTTTATGCTGAGATCCAAAGCCAAACAAAGCAATATCATCTGCTCCTTTGTGTCATATGCTCAAAAGATTTTCAGCCAGGCAAAACAATGATTGAAGCAGTATATTTCCCACAGAGGTTGCCACCCAGCTTTCCGTCAGTCCAGAAAGGCCAATCAACCAGACAGATTTGTATATGAGAGCACTAGAAAGGAGAAGCCAGGTAGCAGCTTCCTCTATGTTACATGAGATGGATTTACATTTAGCTCACTTTTGGGATTGCTGTCCTTTGGTAGAACGGTTATGGGACACGTCACTCGGTATTTAGAAACTGGCCTCAGCCAGTTTTATTGGTCAGGCAGATTACAGAAAACAAAGCATAAATCAAAAACTTCAGCCATCTGGCCACTAAATACATGTTTAGGCAGAGAGACCTCTCTAACATGATCTGGACCTATCGTCCAGAATCACAAACAGCAGTTACCGACCAGACTCCACTGGTTTCAGGCTCCTCTCCAGCCTGGGGGAATCAGAGCCCTCTCAGCTCCACAGTTGCTCCAAAACCTGAGATAGCCACCCACAACCCCTGATCACCTGGAGTAATAGGCTTTTAATAGGCTTTCAGAGACCTGCCAAAAACTTGCCTGGGAACACGGGAATGGCCTCCTACCTAACATTACAGCTGTTACGGGAAAGGCAGCCCATACTAGCCCAATGCTAGCTACATGTGTTAGCAACCTACAGCTACTGACACAGTGCTGGCTGTCCCCACCATGTCCAGGTCCTCAGAGGCACTGCTGGCTGTCCCCACCATGACCAGGTCCTCAGAGGCATGTCGCTTCCAGGTGTCCTGCTGTATTCCATCTAGTGTCGGGCACATGTGACTGCCTAAAGTCACTCTGCCACAATATATATTTTGTGAGCTTTCACTCCTCTTCGGCCCCCATCTTGGACGGGCCTGGGGGGTCACTTTTAGCTCACAGGATCATTGTTATTTGTAGAACGGGTAAAGCACATCAACATATGTCACTCCAACATCAGGCTTCTTTTTAAACTGGTCTTGGCCAGCTTTATTCAGACACAGGTCACATACAAAACATAAACAAAATACAAACAAAACCCCTGGCTGTCTGGCCACTACCTAAACATGTAGAGTATCTCTCTACTACCGATGGTCTGTGCCTACTGCACACTCCACTAAACCATAGTCCTCACCAGACTTCCCTAGTTCAGTCTATGGGGGGTAATCAGAGCCTCCTCAACTCTACTGTCGCTTCCAATTCCAGGTAACAGACCACACCCACCTGGTGTCTGGAGCCACAGGTTTTAATAGGCCTTGAAGGACCTGGAAAAAACTGGCCTGGAACATGGGAATGACCTTCCACCCATCACTATAGTCATTCTGAGAAAGCCAGCCCATATTTCGCCCCATTGCAGACATGCTAGCTGCACGTGTCAGCAACCTACAGCTACTGACACAAAATAGATGACTTCCCCCAACAATACTAGGTCCTTGGTGGAAAGCCACTTGCAGGTGTGGTGCTGTACTCCACCTAGTGGCAGAGACATGTGACCTGAGTGACCTTATATACAGTCTACACAGTTGAAACCAGAAGTTTGCATACACTATATAATGACACATATTCATGTTTTTGTCACTATCTGGCATGAAATCAGAATGAATCTTACCTGTTTTAGGTCAATTAGGATTACCATTAGTGTTTATTTTTGCCATATGCCAGAATAATGACAGATATATTTTTCAGGCATTTTTATTACTTTCTGTAAAGTCAAAAGTTTACATACATTAGGATTACTATGCCTTTAAACAATTTGGGACAGCCCATATGATGATGTCATGTCTTTGGAAGCTTCTGATAGGTTTATTGGCAACATCTGAGTTAGAGACACACCTGTGGATATATTTTAAATCACACCAGAAACACCCTGCTTCTGTGTGTAACATCATTGGAAAGTCTAAAGAAATCAACCAAGATATCAGGAAGAGAATTGTGGTCTTGCTCAAGTCTGGATCCTCCTTGGGTGCAATTTCCACATACCTGAAGGTGTCTCGTTCATCTGTACAAACAATTATATGCAAGTATAAACAAGATGGGAATGTTCAGCCATCATACAGCTCAGGAAGGAGATGGGTTCCCTGTCTCAGAGATGAACCTGCTTTGGTCCAAAATGTGCATATTAACCCAAGAACAAAAGAAAAACACCTTGTTAAGATGCTGGAAGAAGCTGGTAAGATTGTGTCATTATCAACAGTGAAACGAGTACTGTATCAACATGGGCTGAAAGGCCACTCTGCCACGAAGAAGCCATTACTTTAAAAGGAACATATAAAAGCCAGATTAATGTTTGCAAATGCACACAGGAACAAATACATACATTTTTGGAGACATGTCCTATGGTCTGATGAAACTAGAGAGAGGGCTGATCTATGAGTGTGGAGAGGTCTGTGAAGCTGTGTATACTAATAGCAGAGCAGAGGGAATGCATGTGTTCCTATACCCCCTACTGTAGCATACATATCTCCACATCTCCAGCAACAAACAGACCCTGTCAGAACAGACACAGGGCAGCTGGGAAGTGTTACTATACTCAGGATGTGTCACTAGTACAGCAGAGCATGAAGCGTTCACGTGCTGATCTGTTCTATTAGTCACAGCTCCACAGACACATCATGATTATAGAAACACACAGGGTCACTGCTGTCACATCTATTGATCAGCCTCACCTCTGCTCTTCTCAATCTGTGTAGAGAACAGGAGGAAGCAGGCACACACAGGGTTAATCCAGGCAGCAGGGACACAGAAGCCAGAGACTTCCCCCTCCCTCCACTACAGAAGCATTCTGTGTGGGAGAGGCTCTCTGCTCCTACCTGTATTCTGAAGGTGATGAGTCATACAGACCTGACAGCCAGTGAGATAAGGATCAACAGGTCTGCTGCTATAGAGATTTTAGAAGCTGATGTACTACTACTAACAGGGCTAACTCAAAATCAGTAGGACATTTGTAATGAACATATATTGCAAAGCTGCTTGTTTTTTAAAGATCTTTTAATTAAAACCCAATCATTGTAGCGAGACAACCCCTTTAAGGATAACCAAGTCAATGTTTTGGAGTGGCCATCACAAAGCCCTGATCTCAATCCTGTTGAAAATTTAAGGGCAAAGCTGAAAAGGCAGGTGCGAGCAAGTCGACCTACAAACATGGCTCAGTTACACCAGTTCTGTCAGGAGGAATGGGCCAAAATTTCTACCAACTATTGTGAGAAGCTTGTGGAAGGATATCCTAAACATTTGACACAAGTCATACAGTTTAAGGGCAATGCTGCCAAATACTAATGAAATGTATGTAAACTTTTGACTTTGCAGAAGTTATTAAAAATTTCTTTAAAAACTCTCTCTCTCTCATTATCCTGGCATTTGGCAAATATAAATAATTTTGGTTCCTAATTGACCTAAGACGGGTAAGGATTATTCTGATTTCATGTAAGATAATGAGAAAAACATGCATATGTGTCTTTTTATATATAGGTATGGAAACTTCTGGTGTCAACTGTATATATATATATATATATATATATATATATATATATATATATATATATATATATACACAAAGAGAAGTATACAACATGTAGTACCACAGTGTACTGTAGAGGTGCTGCTAAACTGCCAATCACTGCATGCACTTCACTACTACAGATGTTTTACAATTAAAATGCTCATTGAGATTGGGTGGATCTTTCATGTGCTGTAGTTCAGCAGTATCCAACATTTTATATTGATTTTGGTTTCAGAATACAATATCCCAGGAAAGGCCATTGTATTTTGGAAATTTGTATCCTGTGGCCATTGTAACTTGAGGGAACATTCTATACATCTTGCATATAGTGATATGGGCCATACTGGTATAACCTGGGCACCTCCTTGTATATAATTATATATACTACTGGTATAAGTTATACATCTTCTTGTATACAGTGATAAGGACCATTCTGGTATAACCTGGGCACCTCCTTGTATATAATTATATATACTATTGGTATAAGTTATACATCTTCTTGTATACAGTGATATGGACCATTCTGGTATAACCTGGGCACCTCCTTATATATAATTATATATACTACTGGTATAAGTTATACATCTTCTTTTATACAGTGATATGGACCATTCTGGTATAACCTGGGCACCTCCTTGTATATAATTACATATACTACTGGTATAAGTTATACATCTTCTTGTATACAGTGAAATGGACCATTCTGGTATAACCTGGGCACCTCCTTGTACATAATTATATATACTACTGGTATAAGTTATACATCTTCTTGTATACAGTGATATGGACCATTCTGGTATAACCTGGGCACCTCCTTATATATAATTATATATACTACTGGTATAAGTTATACATCTTCTTGTATACAGTGATATGGACCATTCTGGTATAACCTGGGCACCTCCTTGTACATAATTATATATACTACTGGTATAAGTTATACATCTTCTTGTATACAGTGAAATGGACCATTCTGGTATAACCTGGGCACCTCCTTGTACATAATTATATATACTACTGGTATAAGTTATACATCTTCTTGTTTTACAGTGATATGGACCATTCTGGTATAACCTGGGCACCTCCTTGTATATAATTATATATACTGCTGGTATAAGTTATACATCTTCTTGCATATAGTGATATGGACCATGCTGGTATAACCTGGGCATCTCCTTGTATATAATTATATATACTGCTGGTATAAGTTATACATCTTCTTTTATATAGTGATATTAGGCATGCTGGTATAAACTGGTTACCTACTGGTATACAACTATAAATATATAGCTGGTATAAGTTATACATCTTCTTATATATAGTAATATGGGTCATACTGGTAGAACCTGGGCATTTACTAGTATAGAATTATTTATGTACAAATGCTATAAGTTTTACATATTCTTATATAGTGATATGGAACATGCTGGTATAACATGGACATTTTCTGGTATGTAATTATATACATACAGCTGGTATAAGTTATACATATTTTTGTATACAGTGATATGCGCCATACTGATATAACCTGGTTGTCTTCTGGTACATTATTATATGTACAGCTTGCATAACTTCTAAATCTTCTTGTAAACAGTGATATGGACCATGCTGGTATAACAAGGGTGTTTTCTGGTATATAAGAGGGGAAATTGATAAATAAAAGATAAATTACAATCATCTGCATAATGGACTTTGGTGTCTCTTTAGTACAAAAGCAGTTACATTGAGCATGGCCGCGACAAGCTGAGCTCAATTTAATATATTGTATTATTTGGTTACAACCTTCCCCAATGAGTGACAGCTTGTGCCCTGTGAGAAATTTGTACTGACCCTTATAGGCTCAGGCAGGGTGCCAGCAGTAAAGGGGTTATCAGCAAATTCAGCTCAATAATAATTGAATCACATCACAATGTTCAGATGCAAATAACAAGACAATTAGAGGAAGATCTGATTGAACCATTCCCGTCTGCAAAAATATTATGAACGACACGTCTGCTGGATGGGCCTGTGGTGCAGCTGATGTATCCGAGGCGTTAGCGCATAATGAAGCGCATTACAGACACAGGACAGTGTGTAAGTGAATTACAACCTGAAGAGAAACTAATGGACATGTCACATTATCATCTTAATCCAATATTCCTGTCACTACCTGAATGGGCTCCTCCAGTCCTGGGCAAACAAAGCCTAATTATTGTACAAGTTCTGAAACTTTCTAAAATACTTTGGGCCTCATGTATGAAAATCGTCTAGGTGTAAGACTTTCTTTGTTGCCCATAGCAACCAATCAAAGCTCTCCTTTCATTTTTTCAAAGCACTGTAAGAAATTAAAGGGGATCTCTGATTGGTTGCTGTTGGCAACAAAGAAAGTCTTAGACCTAGAAAGTTTTCATACATGAGGCCCTTTGTGTTTTCATCTGCTTGTTGTCAGTGAATAGGAATATTCAGAACTAATACTTTTCACAGATTTAACAACTGAATTCGGTCTGGACAATAAACACAAAGCAGCACACATCCCTCTACAGCTCAGTTTGTTACAATGCATCAGTGCAAGTAAAATGTATCAATCTGAAATCCTGACTGTTACTGATTAGAAGATTGTCTAGACTGGATACAATTGAAGCACACTCTCATATGTGAGAAATACTAGGTCTGTACAGGTTTTTAGCCTCAAGCTATAAACCTTTAAACAAGAATATTTCCATTTACTAACATCATTACCTTTATGTTGTTTCTTCTCTTTCTGGTGTTATAAAAGTCCAAAAATAAGTGATGGATTATCAATTTTCAGAATTATTACATGATGGATTAAAAGAACTATACATATACCTTGAAACTGTATCGGACAAGGGTGTTTGGGGCCCACCAATGAAGTTGGCACCACCGGTGGAGTTGATATTTGGGGTCCATCAGTGGAACTGATGTTTGGACCCCACCAGTAAAGTTGATTCTAAGGGCATGTCCCCACAGCATGTCCCCAAAGCCACCCCCTCCCCCGCGGCCGTGGAGACGGCACACAAACCAGACAAATACCGTTCGGATAAACCGACCGGTATTTGTCCATTGCCGTGTAAACGGGCCCTTAGAGCCCATTCTACAGCTACTGTACATGCCTCTGTCTTTTGCTTTCCGCCTCTTTTTCTGCCTTTCATCCTGAAAAGAAGCCCTGAGCCTGCTATTCCCTGTGGGCCACCTTGCCTAGGCGCCCACCATGCCCACCATCACATACCCAACATTCTGCCAAGATATTGGCTAGGGCAAAGAGTTGCTGTTAAACTGCCTCCACATTCCCCTGACTTACCACCCCTTGACTCCTACCTGTCGTGTAGGCTAGGACTACACAGCAAAGGAATTGGGGATTTTTCCCGCGGATTCAATATTTTGAATCCACTGAAAAAACGACCGTATCCTGTGCTGTGTAGCCTTCAATAGAAAATCTGTTCAGTACTCTATACAACACGGATTTTTTACTGAGGTTTTCCTAAAATTAAAACCGACCGGCGGAATATAGTACATGTTCTCTATATTCCGCGGGACTAACGTCGAATTCCTGCAGCCTTAATGTACTGGGCCGCCAGGAATCCAAAATCCGACCGTGTCATGGTTCAGCATTTTGAAAATGACGTTGGATTTTAGGTAGCATTTTCAAATTGCTGTGTGGATCTAGCCTAAAAGATGTGGTATCCCATAGACAATCAGCTAAGCTGGCTGCACTAGGAGAAGAAAATTGAATACTCTTGCAGGAGAATCACTGTAGATGTTGCAACCAATGCTTTTTGTGTTGTAGATCAGAATCAAAATCAAAAGTTTCTGGATGCTAAAGGTGAACACTTTACGGATCTAGTGTAAGTGCAGAAGATAAACATGACATACTGTAGCGATTTTCTTATAGTTATATACACAGTCAAGTCACATTATTTGGACTATCAGCTAATATAGATCCAGAGTAATTGCTATAACTGCAGCACATATAGCAGCTAGATGGGCCGGAAATGAATCAATAAGGCCCTGGTATTTGGAGACATACTGACTTCATCCCACAGCTGTTGGGGGGTAGATGGGACAGGATCCATAGAGTGAACATGTCAATTGAGGTGGGCCCACAAATGCTAACTTGGGTTCAAGTCTGGAGAATAAGAGGGTCAGGAAATACTTTAAGTCTTGGTCATGTTCTTCCACCAATGTCTGACATTTCCCGCCATGTTACATGTAGCATTCCATCCTCTCCAGGGAAGACAATCAGCTTGTCTGGGTGTATGTGATCTAAAAGCATGGATTTATATTCAAATCCAATGAGAGTGCTTTTAACATGGATAAATGGGCCCAGACATGACTGCAAAAACATCCCCCAGACCATAACGCTGCTACCACCAGTTTGTGTTCTTCCAGCAGTGGTTGCTGGGTGTTTGTTCTCTGATGCTTCATACGTGACAGGCCAATGTCCATCTGTTTTATGAAGCATAATATGTGACTCGTTGGGAAAGGGTTGATGTCTGATACTGCCGTGAATATTGAAGCCTTTTCTGCTGATGCAACTTCATTAGCAAAAGGTAAAGTGATCATCCATCTGCTTTGGAGCCACATACGCACTAGGGTTCACTGAACTCTTGCTTTAGACACATCTGGTAGCCCCATGGGTCTTACTGGTGGTGATCTCCTCCGCTCCATCTTGTCTGTCTGCACTCATGCACCTCTGTAGCCAACTTTCTCTTCTCACATCAATGGCATGTGGCATTCACATTTGTCCACTCATAATAAATACACTTTCACCACACCAGCATGCGGAAAGTTCAGAAACTGCGCAGTTTCAGAAATACTGCCACCCTTGGCCTAAAAGCTGATAATCATTCCTTTTTAAAATGCTTTTACTCATGGCAGCAACAAGGCATTCATATGCAGACAGCCCATGGCATAGCTTATATATCCACTAAGCCAGCTCATGTGACTTCCTTCATGAACTAAGCACTGCACGGTTTTTTTGAGCCCCTCTAAATATATTACTGTTATTCTAAACTGTAAAAAGCTATACTAAAGGATGGCTCAATCAGAAAACATGACTTATTGTTGTCGGGCTAGATGACTGTAAAGAGCTCATCTAATGCCAGACTTTCATTGACTTCATTGACTTGTCTCAGGAGTGAACATTCATGTCATGGCTGCTTAGCTTTAACACAAGAACGAGTGGAATCCGGGCTTTGTTCCATTGTGCATGTGACTGCTGAGATGTACACATAGCTGGGGTAGGGCTGTCTATCAGTGAGGGGGGCTAAGGGAGGAAGCATCTGTAGTCTGCTAACTTCCAATGTGTTTCCTCCTCTATCTACTCATTAGATTTGTGCTGCAAGAGGCATATACAGGTGTGCATCTCCCTGGTCAGCCTATGCTTATGACCCCTATGCTGACCTATGGTTATAATCCATCATATCAAAGTCAAAGGTGGATGTCCCACAGGCATAGGTGGAACTGCAGCTACAGCAGCTGTTACAGGGGTCTAGAGGTTAAGGGGGCCCACTCAGGTCCAAGAACATTCTGTCCTTTGAAAGTAACATTGGTGATTTCATGCTATATAGCACTTCTGTGGGGTGTTCCCTGACATATGCGTACCGTTAAATATTGCTACTATTCCTGCTGGTTTAGTTTACCATTAATGGGTAATGGGGGGCTAGTTTCATTTTGCTATGGAGACCTATGACTTCTAGTTACACTCCTGTCCAAGAGTGAAGGTTCAAGCTCTTGGTCCTAATACAAAAGCTATACGTGGAGCCTGCTCCTTATATGCTGACATTAAGCTATAGTAGTCTCCAACCTTTGCAATGCCAGAAGGCGGAGATCACTGCCATATAGAATCTACATAGAAATCTAACTTAAAGGGGTTGTGCAGGATAACTCCATTGGGGCCAGGGTTATTCAAAAAAGAAAAAAACCTAATACTTACCTAGCTGCCCCCTTCTGTTGTCGTTCCCAAGTTCCTGGTTATCTGTTCCTCTCGAAATCTGGGTTTTTGTTCTGACAGCCTGCAAAGGCTTGCACTCAATTATAAGTGAATGAAGTGTTAAGCCTCTCCTCTGGTCAGGAAAGAATCTGACGAGAACAAGACCTGGACAACCCCTTTAAATTGAGAGGAGTGGATCACCGAGAGCTCAGGAGCAACAGTGACAGGGGGCAGTTAGGTAAGGATTGTATTAGTTTTTTTTTCTTTTTTAGACCACTCTGGCCCCAATAGAATATAATTTTCTTTACTGGAAAACAACTTTAAATTAATACAGTGAGAAAGCTTTATATAGAATGACATCATCACTATGCAGTCATTGCAGCTTCACATGCAGAGGCTTCTGTAAGGCTGCTACTGTAGCACTCCTTATAGCTATGCCTTTAATGCCTCAGATTAAAATGATTATATTTCTTAGAAATTAGCAATTATAAAGAAAAAAGACTAGATGCAGATCAATCTGATAATCTGACATCTACTGTAAATGGCCTTTTTGATGCTGTATTAAAGATATTGTACTATTTACGCTACGTTCTATAACCAAGATCTTGCAACCCTACAAGAAAATGCAGATTCTGTCACCTAGTGGTCATGTTGCTGAGCTGCAGGACAATAGTGACAAGTTATCAGTACAAAAATGAATTGTACACTCCCTAACATTGAAATTTCAGCACCAAGAAGGTCAAGCCATAAGGTTATAAAAATTACATAATTTCTAAGAACTGACAATGATCAAATGTTCAAACAATTGGCTTCAATCTGTGACATACAGTTGTGCTCAAAAGTTTACATACCCCGGCAGAATTTTTGCTTTCTTTGCCTTTCTTCAGAGAATATAAATGATAACACAAAAACTTTTTTCCACTCATGGTTTGTGGTTTGTGGTTGGGTGAAGCCATTTATTGTCAAATTACTTTGTTTTCTCTTTTTAAATCATAATGACAACCAAAACATCCAAATGACCCTGATCAATAGTTTACATACCCTGGTGATTTTGGCCTAATAACATAAACAGCGGTTGACACAAATGGGTTTGAATGGCTACTAAAGGTAACATCCTCACCTGTGACCTGTTTGCTTGTAATCAGTGTGTGTGCATAAAAGTTGAGTGAGTTTCTGGGATCCAGTCAGACTCTTGCATCTTTCATCCAGCCACTGACATTTCTGGATTGTGGGGAAAGCTAAAGAATTGTCAATGGATCTATGGGAAAAGGTAGTTTAAGTGTATAAAACAGGAAATGGATACAAAAAGATATCCAAGGAATTGATAATGTCAGTCAACAGTGTTCAAACTGTGATTAACAAATGGAAAATCAGGGGCTCTGTAAAAACCAAACCACAGTCAGGTAGACCAACAAAAATTTCGGCCAGGAAAATTGTTCAGGATGCAAATAAAAACCCACAAATTACAACAACTGAAATCCAGGACTCTCTGAAAACTAGCGGTGTTGCTGTTTCAAGATGCACAATAAGGATGCTTATTGATGAAAAATGGGCGCATAGTGGTGTCGCCAGAAGAAAGCCATTACTGTGCAAATGCAACAAAGTATCTCACCTACAATATGCCAAACAGCACAGAGACAAGCCTCAAAACTTCTGGAACAAGGTCATTTGGAATGATGAGAACAAAATCGAACTTTTTGGCCACAACCATAAACATTACATTTAGAGAGGTGTCAACAAGGCCTATGATGAAAGGAACACCATTACTACTGTAAAGCACGGAGGTGGATTGCTCATGTTTTGGGGATGTGTGATCTACAAAGGCACAGGAAACTTGGTCAAAGTTGAAGGAAAGATGAATGCAGCACGTTATCAGCAAATACTGAAGACAAATTTGCACTCCTTGGCCTGGAAGCTGCGCATGGGACGTACTTGGACGTTCCAACATGACAACGATCCACAATACAAGGCCAAGTTGACCTGTTATTGGCTACAGCAGAACAAAGTGAAGGTTCTGGGGTGGCCATCTCAGTCTCCTGACCTCAATATCATTGAGCCGCTCTGGAGAGCTCTCAAGCGCGCAGTTCATGCAAGACAGCCCTGGAGTTTACAGGAACTGGAGGCTTTTTGCCAAGAAGAATGGGCAGCTTTACCATCTGAGAAAATAAAGAGCCTCATCCACAACTACCACAAAATACTTCAAGCTGCCATTGATGTAAGAGGGAGCAATACACGGTATTAAGAACTGGGGTATGTGAACTTTTGATCAAGGACATTTGGATGCTTTTGGTTGTCATTATGGTTTAAAAAGAGAAAACACAGTAGTTTGACAATAAATGGCTTCACCCAACCACTAACCATGAGTGGGGAAAAAAGTTTTTGTGTTATCATTCATATTCTCTGAAAAAAGGCGAAGAAAGCAAAAATTCTGCTGGGGTATGTAAACTTTTGAGCACAACTGTATAGGAGGGGTGTAAAAGCCAGATTGGAAACAAAGTTTTTTAGCCACATGAAACTTCAAAAATCGAATCAAGTGGTGTGGAGTGATTGTGTGTTGCCTCCTGTTCATGGATGTTCCACTTATCACTACTTGTCGCAAACTGAGAAGGATAGAATCCTTCAACTGAGAGATCATGGTTTATCTCTCTGTCAGATCACTATGTGCCTTGCATGAGATGTCAGCACTATTCTAAATTGCATGTCCTGTTCCGATGGTTGGGAGAACATAAGTGAATTTGAATGAAGCAGGAGATGCACGAAGCTGAACCTTTGCTTGGACAGATCGTCTGACTGGACGTCTGTACCGTAAGTGAAATTGGATGTCACATCAATAGCCTAGAGCAGAAGTGTCAATACAAACCATCAGGAGGTGTTTGAATGACACTGGGCTATGAGCCAGATGTCCAGTTACAGATGTTTCATTGACCAAAAGGCACCTCTCAAAGGCTATTATAGTACACAGCAACACATCAACAGAGGCTACCCTCTCTAGCGAGGACGTCTGCTTTGGTCTTGGATGCAATGATAGCTGGAGACTGGTCTAGAAACCATGTGGACATCATCATGAAAAGGCCCTTACGAAGGAATGTCACACCAGTCCACATGGTGCACTGCAAGATGGCAATGGAGGCTGAAATAAAGTTCTATCGGCTTCAGTGACGAGTCCTGCTTTTGCCTCGGACATGGTGATAGAAAGCCACTTGGGCTATGAAGAGGTCTTCATAAGGGAACATCACACCTGTCCTACTACTGGAATTATGGTGTAGGGCTGCATAATGTATGGCAGCTGGAGACCTCTAGTCTTCATTTCAGGCAATGGTGTAACTACATGGGTCACAGAGGTTGCACACAAAGTCACAAAGCCAGAGGCTAACTTTTGGCCTCTGGATCTGCCATGTGTGAAGTCAGTCTCTGATAGTTCACCTGTCACAGGCATAATACATAGCAATAAAGCAATGTACTACTATGTGTTATAACAGCGATCACGTGATCACATAGTCGAAATATAAAAAATGTGTAAACATACAAAATAAATAAAAAGGTGCCTCATCTGTAATGACCCAACCTATACAATTGTCATATTATTTAATCACTATAGTAAACACGATAAACAAATAATATACATAGATACATCTCTCTCTCTCTCTCTCTATAATACACTCACCGGCCACTTATTAGGTACACCTGTCCAACTGCTCTTAACACTTAATTTCTAATCAGCCAATCACATTGGCGGCAACTCAGTGCATTTAGGCATGTAGACATGGACAAGACAATCTCCTGCAGTTCAAACTGAGCATCAGTATGGGAAGAAAGGTGATTTTGAGTGCCTTTGAACGTGGCATGGTTGTTGGTGCCAGAAGGGCTGGTCTGAGTATTTCAGAAACTGCTGATCTCCTGGATTTTCACGCACAACCATCTCTAGGTTTACAGAGAATGGTCCGAAAAAGAAAAACATCCAGTGAGCGGCAGTCCTGTGGCGGAAATGCCTTGTTGATGCCAGAGGTCAAAGGAGAATGGGCAGACTGGTTCGAGCTGATAGAAAGGCAACGTGGACTCAAATAGCCACCCGTTACAACCAAGGTAGGCAGAAGTAGCATCTCTGAACGCACAGTACGGAGAACTTTGAGGCAGATGGCTACAGCAGCAGAAGACCACACCGAGTGCCACTCTTCAGCTAAGAACAGGAAACTGAGGCTCCAATTTGCCCAAGCTCATCGAAATTGGACAGTAGAAGATTGGAAAAAAGTTGCACTGGTCTGATGAGTACCTCGATTTCTGCTGCGACATTCGGATGGTAGGGTCAGAATTTGGCGTCAACAACATGAAAGCATGGATCCATCCTGCCTTGTATCAACGGTTCAGGCTGTGGTGGTGGTGTCATGGTGTGGGGAATATTTTCTTGGCACTTTTGGGCCCTTGGTAACCAATTGAGCATCGTTGCAATGCCACAGCCTACCTGAGTATTGTTGCTGACCATGTCCATCCCTTTATTGACCACAATGTACCCAACATCTGATGGCTACTTTCAGCAGGATAATGCGCCAGGTCATAAAGCTGGAATCATCTCAGACTGGTTTCTTGAACATGACAATGAGTTCACTGTACTCAAATGGCCTCCACAGTCACCAGATCTCAATCCAATAGAGCATCTTTGGGATGTGGTGGAACGGGAGATTCGCTCATGGATGTGCAGCCGACAAATCTGCGGCAACTGTGTGATGTTATCATGTCAATATGGAACAAAATCTCTGAGGAATGCTTCCAGCACCTTGTTAATCTATGCCACGAAGAATTGAGGCAGTTCTGAAGGCAAAAGGGGGTCCAACCCGTTACTAGCATGGTGTACCTAATAAAGCGGCCGGTGTGTGTATATATATATTTGTATACTATACATACATACACTCCTTGTCCAGTTCCCCCTTTCTATCCATTATGGACTTTATGGGCCTCAGAGCGCCCCTTTCATTTCATATAATGCTCTGAAAAAAATGAAAGGGGAACTCTGGTTGCTATGTGCAACAAAGAAAGTTTTCGACCTAGACATTTTTCATACATGAGGCCCTTTGTGTTATGACTGTGCCTACCCGTAGATTAGCAGAGACCGCACTTTTGGCCATGATGCTGGATCTGAATTAAATATTTTCTATGCATCAGTCTGAACACTGCCTTGTGTCAGTACTTGCTGGACGATGATTGACAGGTTCTCCACAACACCTGTTTTCTGTTTTTGTGCTGAGCAGCAGGTGTTCTGGTCTGAGTGGTCATGGATAGGTTCTTTCACCACTCAGTTCCTGGGATTCCTGTTCTGTGTCTTTTGTGGTCTGAATGTCAGAGGGCTGATCCAATTATGGTCTGGGCCGAGACTTTGGCATCCCTTAAAAGATCACTTTTGGTTCAGAACCTTGCCTGTGAAAGTCTCTTGTGGATTTAACTGGTGTTCTTTTCTTACTGGTTTGCTTGATATACTGACCTTTTTGCCTGTCCTTTTGACATCTGTCGCTTGCCTCTTGTTTTGGTACCTTTTTACTCTCTCCGGCTTTATTTGTCTTTGTCTGTCTCAACTTGTTTTGTGTTTCACCTCTGTTAGGAAGGGACTGTTGACCAGTTTTTGCCGACCACTTAGGGTCGGACCGGAAAGTAGGCAGGTACGACCTTAGGAGGCCTAGCACTAGGGCTCACTGTCTGTAGGTCCCTGACCACATTCCTCGTTCCCCTCATATTATGTGGACTCTTTCTACGAACATGTATTCTGCCATTATTATGAGTATACCACATATTTTCTTACTTTGAAAATTACTTTGAAAATTCTTTATGATAATGTATTTCATAGTGGATACATATATTTCTAAAAATATTATTGTTCTGATAGTCTCTACTGAAACGATAATGATGACAGTTATATAGGAATGGAGGAGGCTCCATATTGGACCAAAGCTGTGGTTTCTCGATTACTATATTTTGGACTGGTGCCTGTTGAAGCTTTGGGAAAAGTAATGGTCCACAGCCTTGATTAGCAGCTGCCTATGGGGAGGGTGGCCAAGCTGGAGATTTGCACCATGG
This sequence comes from Phyllomedusa bahiana, assembly GCA_025379985.1. Taxonomy (NCBI): domain Eukaryota; kingdom Metazoa; phylum Chordata; class Amphibia; order Anura; family Hylidae; genus Phyllomedusa; species Phyllomedusa bahiana. The sequence continues at coordinate 128,526 of JAODAL010004155.1, forward strand.
TCCATAAACTTCTAGCTAGGTGCTTGATTTCAAGTATTCTAACAGCTCAGTGTTTTATTGATTTGGTTATGAAACTAGTGGTATGGCCATTGTGGTGTAGCTTGAAACTTATGGGCCCGGGTGCAAAACTTCAGCTTGAGGCCCCCCGATTCGCAGACACTGTCTGACATGGCAAATGTCGGTGGTGTACCGCACTACAGAAAATTATTTCAATTAAAAGAAATTGTGCAATATAAGAAAATTTATTTCAAATGGGGCCAAAGAAAGAAAAGTTATATAGCCGAAGTGTATGTTTCCTCTGCCCCTCCCCCTCACAAAATGAAAAAAATGTGGGGCGAACAGGAAAAAAATGTAATTGCGCCTTTTGTTTTATGAGTTTCGTTTTTGTTGGAGTTTATGCTGAACAGTTCAATTGACACTTATCTGTATTTTGTGGGTTAGTAAGTATGCAAGGGTCACATTATCACCACTATGTAGTGACTTATACCATCATACTGTCAATAACCAAATCAATATATCAAGACCAATAATGCCAATAACAGCAATATATAAGGACCAAAGAATACCCCATACATCTCTACCATATAGTGACTAATTCAACCATAATATTAAAGACCAAACCAGTATACCAAGACCAATAATACCAGTAACAACAGTATACAAGGACCAAAGAATACCCCATATATCACTACCATATAGTGATTAATACCATCATAATGTTATGGAGCAAATCAATATATCAAGACCAATAATTCCAATAACAACAATGTAAAAGGAAAAAAGTATACCGCCCTACGCTGACCACGTATCATCTCCATATGGAGCCTGAAGATAACCCTTATACTGTGACTGAATATAAACCATTACACTAAGACCACTTTTACCGCCATACAGCGACCATATAGTGGTAGATACCAGTGTAACAGGATCTGAAGACTATATTTTACCACCATACAGTGACCATATAGTGGTAGATAGCAGCTGTACACAGGCTCTGCAGGTATATAAGTTATTACAGGGCAGTTACATTTAGTGACTTACAGGTGACATCTTTTCTGATGAGTTGCTCTCTTTTTTTCCTTTCTTCATTTTGTCCAGACCACCATGATGTCTACTCCTGGCCACAACTCCTCCCTGCAGAATTTACCACACAAACATGTTAGACTCCAAACAGTGAAAGTTCCCCAAACCAACTGTAGGGCCCTCATTTGTGCCACTAGTAGGTAGGAACACACTCCATATGGTAGACAGCCCCCCCAGATTAGACAGGCGGATAGGAAGACACTTCTTTTAGGTAGGTTAGACCTTAAAAATTAATGGCAGACTCTACCTACTAAGTATGTAAAGTCCCCCTTCAGTATAGGGCCCCTTCTAGTAAGTGGGTAGGTGGTGAGGGCCACTTAGGGCAAGGTAGTGAGGGCCACTTAGGGCAAGGTAGTGAGGGCCACTTAGGGTAAGAAGTGAGGGCCACTTAGGGTAAGAAGTGAGGGCCACTTAGGGTAAGAAGTGAGGGCCACTTAGGGTAATTAGGCCACTTATGGTAAGTAGTGAGGGCCATTTAGGGTAGTTAGGGCCACTTAGCGTAGTGACGGCCACTTTGGGTAGTTAGGGCCACTTAGGGTAGTTAGGGCCACTTAAGGTAAGTAGTGAGGGCCATTTAGGGTAGTTAGGGCCACTTAGGGCTGTGATTTCCACTTAGAATAGATTTTCTCCTCCTCCCCCTAATAAAAAATAAAAATAATACTCATCTTGGCTCCTCAATGTTCCCCCACCAAACTCCGTTCTTTGAATCCAGAGGGACGCCAGTTCCCTGTGACCCAGGGACCAATGGACCCCTCTGGCTAAGGGGCCTGGTTGCAACTGCGACCACTGTAACCCCTGTAACTACGCCACTGGCAATTACTTGAAAGTATCCAGGAGCCATTTTTCAACAGGACAATGCTAGACCGCATTTGCTTTGTGCTAATGTGAGAAGCCTTTGTGGTCTAAATAAGGTACCACGACCTGCATGGCTTGTCTCTCATCGAGAACATCTTGGACATCATTGATTGGCAACTGTAAACTGCCGACAGCTAATTTTTTTTTTTTTGTAAACATAATTTTTATTAAATTTTACAACAACAAAAACATATAATAACTGACCATTAGATGAGATACCACTTGATACACAAAGAAATAATATAAGGCATCATTACTACAGATAAGAAAAGTACTAAGCAATGAAAGTACAAAATAGCACTAATAACATACTTTGGTATCATAATAATAAGAATGAAGCAAAAGAAGTCTCCATCTTCACTAAAGAAAGAAAACAAAAAATAATAAAAAAGTAACCCCCCCCAAAAAAAAAAAAAAAAAAAAACAACAACAAAAAAACCAAAACAACACAGAACAGTGGTACCCATACGCAGTTATGTATAAGAAACATAATCACATGCACCTATGTAATCAAGTAAGGTCTGGGATAAAAGGTGAAAACAAATCCTGTGCTGATACAATGCTGCGAGATCGCCACACGGTCCTTGTCCCCTAAAGCCCGAGGAAGTGAAATAGATAGAGGACAAATTCACCCCCAACTCTGACGCACAGTCACCAAGGGAGTATCCAGGGCGTGGTGTCAGGATATGGCTGAGGGAGAGCTCCCATGTTATGGGGTACAGACATCCAGAGTGCCCGCTAGTCAAGAGGAGAGATACCAGGAGGTGTAAACAAAAGGCTGCATGATCTCCTTGATCTCCTGGGGGTGTAAAAGTTAACTATGATCTCCTGCCATTTCTTGAAAAATTTAGAGCATTGGGTTTCCTTAGTCCTGATAATGTCGATTCTGTCCATTTCGAGATGATGTTTTACCACCTGGATCACCTCCTGCAATGTAGGGACGGTTGGTTCCAACCATTTGGCCAGGAGGCTTCTTTTAGCCGCTAATAAAAATATGTGCAGAATTGGGTGGTTCCTAAAATGTTGTGGTAAATTATGGAACAGGAGCTGTGTTGGCTCTAAAGTTAAATGAGATCGAAACTTAAGATTCAGAGTTTGTATGACTGTCTCCCAGAACTTCATGGTTTCCACACAGGTCCATATACTATGGACAAAATACGTGCGGGGGGTGCCACACTTGGGGCAGGACGTCAAACGGTCTGGACAAGCTGGATAGGGGGGGGGGGGGGATATTAAAGCCGTAAATTGCGGAATGGGCAATTCTAAAGAACGTGTCCCTCCACTTCTCATTAACTATATATTTATGGATCTTCAGCCATCCCTGGAGAATTGTAGTAGATATCTCCTGGTTAGGGTAGACCTTCTCCCACCTAGCAAAAATCCTGCAAGGCCCCTCGTCTTCTGAACCCCTACGAAGACCAGCATATAGCGCTGATAGAGAGTGGTCTGTTGAAGAAGTAGGGCCGATAACATTATCAAAAGCATTCAACTTAAAATGAGACGGCCTCATGTCCTTACTTCTATAAAGTAAGGACATGAGGGAGTAAGCCAAAAAATGTGATGGTGGCAAGGAATATTTTTGAGATAATTCTGAGAGAGAGTAAATCCGTTGGTGGAAGGGTGAATAAGTTGGGAAATAGTTAAGATCCCTTTACTCCTCCAGACTTTAAATTGGGGGTTATCAAGGCCAGGTTTGAATTCTGGGTGCCCATAGATAGGAAGGTATCTACTGGTCTGGTAGGGCAGAGAGAACAGGGTTCTACAGGCCTTCCAGGCTTCGACAGCTAATCTTGAGTGCTTGGCTGTACACGTGACTTCCATCGAACAGAATCAAGAGTATTGTGCAAGCATAACCTACTCTCTATTGTGAACAGAGACTTTCAGGGAGCAATTCGCGAGATAGATGCTGGTCCAAGAGGTGGAACCCACACCTATCACACATTAATAGCATCTCTTACTGATATGCCATCAGTGATAAGTGCCTCGGTACCACGCCAAATACACTTTTTAGCGAGCCAAAGTTTAGGGTGTTCTGGGGGCGTCGCACCACATTAGTAAACACATTTATGATTCTTTGATCTCAAACCTAGGCGCAGAACAGTTAAAGGTGGTGCCTGAGCCTGAGTTGTTGTATTAGCACTAGACTGCGCCTGTATGCATGTATGTATGAACTGCAGAAGAGCAGGTTCATACATTCTGGCGCAGTCTACTACCTTAAAGGGATTTAGAACTTGACTATCAGTGCCAGAATTCATACATGTCACCCTATATCTCTGAATATTCTATATATAGACTGTAATTCAGGATCAGTACAGGAAAAGTAATGCAATGTATGTACACAGGGACTTCACCAGCAGAATAGTGAGTGCAGCTCTAGAGTCTAATACAGGATGTAACTCAGGATCAGTACAGGAAAAGTAATGTATATACACAGTTACTCCACCAGCAGAATAGTGAGTGCAGCTCTGCAGTATAATAGAGGGGTTAATACAAGATAAGTAACCCCTTAACCCACCTGGACATATGGGTATGTCCTAGTGGCGTTAAGGAGCTGTGTAGCCGGATTTCAGCGCGATCCTGCCACACAGCTGCCGGGTGTTAGCTGCTGATTGCAGCTAACACTCAGCGATTACAACATGGGATGGAGCCGCCACCATCCCGCGCTGTTTAACCCCTTAGATACCGTTGCATCTAAATCACTGTTCCTCACTTCGTTCCTTCACTTTACTTCCGTCACTTGCGAAGGCTTCCATCGCCGCCATGTTTGCTATGTTGGTACACCCTAATGCATTGTCTATACAATGCATTATGCTGTATAAATGATCAAGCCCCCTAGTAGTGAAGTACCCTAGGGGGACTCAAAGTTAAAGAAAAAAATAAATTTTTAAAGTGTAAAAGAAAATAAAAAAAATATTAAAGGTTCAAATCACCCCCATTTTGCCATTTTACAAATAAAAAAAAATAATAAAAAAGTTATACATATTTGGTATCGCCGAGTCCGAAAAATTCTGATCTACTAAAATATAACAAAATTATCCCATACGCTGAACGCTGTAGAAGAAAAAAAATCCAGACGCTAAAATTGCATTTTTTTGGGTCATTTCCCATCCCCTAAAAATTGGAGTAAATTTAATTAAAAAAGTCCCATGTATTCCACACTGGTAGCAATAAAAAGTACACTTTGGCCCAGAACATTGAAGGGCAGAACTTTTCCAGTATTACTACCTCCAGCAGCGTCTTATCATGTGATCACCACACAGATCAACTGACCCCTGGTATCCAGGTAACAGTAGATAATTGAGGAGAACTTCTCCAGTATTACCACCTCCAGCTGTGTCTTATCATGTGATCACCACACAGGTCATGTGACCCTGGTAACCCGGTAACAGTAGATAATTGAGTAAAACGTCTCCAGTATTACTACCTCCAGCAGCGTCTTATCACGTCTTTCAGTGTCTGGAGAAGCGTCTCTCATATTTTTCTAGTTTTATCTTTCTGCTTTTTTTTTTAAGTTAACTTTATTAACAACCTGAAATCCCCTGAAGATACAGCAGTTATACAAGTAACTATACACAGTGAAGAAGTTGGTGGAATAACTAGATTAATTATTTTACCATTATTCCTATTCGGTTACCACATAGATGTCATATGACCTGGCTGCTAAGTGACTGCCAGGAGGTCACATGACTCTTTAGTCCATACAGTTACTCGATGGCGGCCATAACTATGGACAGGAATGTGGGCTATACCTTTTTTTATTTTAAGTAGGGGTGACTGCATTGATATAAAAGGAGCAATGGAGCAGAATTTGTAATAAATGTATATTAGAAAATTGTGTGTTATACTATGATATACATAATAAGTAAAGACAGTCTAAACACATTTTAAGGTAGACAACCCCTTTAATGGTTCACAAGGCAGACATGCAATTAAAGGCCATTGGTATATCACAAGAAAAGCCTCAAATTATGTCTTGTCATTCTGCACAAAGTAAAAAGCAATTAACCCCAACCATACTCACACCTTCTAAAACAAGAAGCAAAGCTATGATTCACCTACCTGAAACATGACCGTGAAAAACACCACCACAATCGTAGTTGCCACAAAATAGTCTTTAGCTTTCACTTTTCTCTGGTCCAGTAAAATTACCAAAGCAAATGCGACTGCGCCCCGAAGACCACCGTATGACATCACGACTTGGTCTATCTTGTCCAGTGGAAGGAGCCTAAAGTGGTTTAAAATGCAAGTCTGTAGCACAACACCTAGAATATAAAATCAGTTTATTTTATGTCTTAATTGAACTTTGAATTTCAGTCATTTTCATCTCTAACAGGGGCTATTAAAGGCAACCTGTCACATAGGTGATGCCCCCCTTGCTGAGGGCAGCACAAGCTAGTGGCAGACCTGCTATTCCCAGAGCTGTGTCCCTTATTCTGTAAGGTGCAGGAGTTTCAGAACATTTAGGGCGACATGTATGATCTAGACACAATGGGCCACATGTATGAAACGGTTTTGGTCTAAAACTCACTCTTTTGCCCATAGTAACAAATGGGCAAAAGAGTGAGTTTTGAACATAAAAAGGTTCATACATGTGGCCCGAACAGTCCAGTTCTAAATCGCTTTAAGTGTAGAATGCACCAGAATGTATGAATCTGTTCTACTGCGGGTCATACATTCAGGCGTATTGTAGTTTCATCACAACAACTAAGACTCAGGTAGATCACTTTAAACTTGGTCTGGCTGTTCCAACAGTAACGTACCTAGTTTTGCCGTCCTCCAATCATAAATGTGTAGAAACGTTTGGTTGTGGTGCGACAACCCCCAGAATAACCCCAAATCTTGGGCGCATTACAAAGTGTCCAGGGCGCCGCAAAATGCGCCTAATTTTTGAGTGCCACTTCACAGACCCAATATTAAATTTAAGGTTGGGGAACCTCTGTAGCAATACAGGATTTTACACAAAACAGTATACAATTACTTAAAGGACAATGTGTATCCCACTAGATAAAAATTTACTTTTATTGTAATCTATTAAAACAAAAAACTACACTTATCCTATTATTGCCCTAATAATAGATAAAGTACTTACAGCTCTACCTTATCCAGGGCAATCGTCCCAATAAGGGCGGCCCCGTTCTCGTAACTTTCCCTAAAGGAATCCACCCTAGAAAAGCTCTATTATAACTAACTACAAAGCAATGTTATTCGATGTCACATATTCAATGGATCAAAATCAATTTCAATCAACTGGTGCTGTCAATCAAAATTTGGAAATTAGACGTAGTGTCAGTTGTTATTACTTTGTCTAGAAAAGAAAATTATACTTACTATTTCATTTTATAAAAGGCAATAGTAAATATCAACTTTTTTCCTTTTATAAAAAGAAATAGTAAATGTCAATTTTTTCGAGACTTCGTCCTTTAAGTAATTGTAATTTTGTGGTGCACCATCTAGAGAACAGGGCTGCGACAGTGTTTGGGCTGAAAGTACACCAGAATACTGCCACTGGCATACATGTCGCCCTTAATGCTCAAATCTTTGTAGCCTCTTGTGCCAGAAAAGAGTCTAGCTTATTAATGAGCAGGTGTAAGTCCCACCAACCCATGGATAGCCCCACCCAAACCTTTTACTTTGAATAGAGAGACACCTGTAAATAACCAGCAGGTGGGCGGAGCATGCTGTGGGTGGAAAGGGGTAACACCCTCTCATGAATTCAGCGGACTCATCTATGGCAGAACAGGCTGCAAGCTACCAGATTTGAGAATGAAATGCTCTGAAACTACAGTATCTTACAGAATAATGGACACAGCGCTGGAAACAGCATGTCTGACACTAGCTTGTGCTGTCCTCAGCAAGGGAGGCACAACCTGGTTCTCTTGTGTGACAGGTTCTCTTTACGTTTTGACAAACCCTTATGTTAGTCAAATCCCTGGCAAATAGATGATGGCTGAAAACATCTGCATACAACTGTTATCCAAAGGCAACATTTATATCCATGGACATCTCTATAATCCATAAATGCTAGGCATTGGACATGACATTCCACACCAGATCATTTATCTTGTAAAGCCTGTATTATACTACCCAGCTGCAGTCCCAGTTTTGCTGTTTCCTTTTGGAAACCATAAGCATGCTTGTCGAAACACAATCCTTACCAGTTTAATTACTGTACACCCCTACAATGCAGAGGGACAGTTAATTTTTTTCTTACATCAAAATACTATGACTGATGTAAAGCACAAATCAGAGCAAGCTCTGTGCAAATATTAAACAAGACAGTAATGCTCTAGCCTACAGAATATTGAATACAGCTCTAGCCTACAATATCTTCTTATTTAACTAAAGATCAGTACAAGATAATGTAACCATGTATTAAATCCAAAGCAAAATTCCTGCACTTAAGTTAAAAAAGATAAACTTTTATTGAAAATCCATTAAAATAGGCATTTTATATCATCCTTGATCACGTAATAGATTTACCAGGCCTTAACGTTGTTAAAAGTACGTGCTAACAAGTGCGTACTTTCAACAGCAGGTACGCAGCGCAATAAGCAGTGTGAACTCACCCTAACTAGGTGAATATACACTTTTCTATTATGATAGATACAAGACAAAAAAGCTGAAGAAAGGTTTGATTGATATGATTGCCAATGACTTCCTATTTTTGTTGAAGGACAAAAAAAAATACAAAGGCTCACCAACAGCCCTGAACACAAAGATGAAGAGGAGTGTTGACAGGACCAGTGCTGTGTCCCATGTCCACTTGGATGTGTCCACTGCTGATATTCCAAGGAAGATGAAGATGATGGTCTCAGAGCTGCTGGCTAAAGTTTTCATTGTGTACTTAACGGTGGTCCTGGATTTGTTGGAGATGTTGGCTTCTACGTATTTCTTACAGCATAGGCCACAGAATGTCACCCTGTGCACAAATATAAAGGTGTTTATCATAAGAGCTCAAGAACACAGCCTGTACAATGCACTATGCATGCAACCAAGTATCTACAATATATTTGAAACCAACATATATTAAAGGGGTTTTGCCACCATGTAATGTTGACGTGGGAACCTCCAAAATGGGTATTTAATCACTTTTCTAAATATATGTGATTAAAAAAAGTGAAAACTCTAGAGCTACAGCATTTCTCAACCCCCCTTGGTTACCACAAAGCTTCCCCTAGTCACGACCCAGGAGCTGAAAGGCCAGCGCTTGCGTGAATCACTTCTTATCTGATGACAGGCAGAATGAATGGTCTTTTAAGGCACCGGGTAGCAATATGTTTTCTTTTGTATACAGAATAACTAGCTGTAGTGTTATTTGATCCCTGCTTTATCTGATGAAGAAGCTTTCAATCTGCTGTTTAGAATAGGTGTTCTCTTTTGTATACAGAATTCACAAGTTATAGTTTGATTATTTGAGTGAACATGTCACAGGATCCCCTTATGCAGGGCTCTGTGCTCTGGCTGTGTGTGTCTGTGTGCGTCTCTGTCAGCTCCGTGATTTGTTTACATTACATAAGCTGCTTAGCAGATAAGGTTTCTCCTGACAGTGCCATCTGAGGCTCTGTGTCTTGCTGTATTGAATCCACTGTTGTACTGTTTATTAGTTCACTTAAGTTTTGAGACGCTCCCTTTGGATTCCTCACTCCCTCCCCCCCTCTCCCTCTCTCCACTGCAGCTTCATGACTCAGTGTGATTTGTTTACATCTTGCTCTCATGCTGAACGGAGGTCAGTACTTGGTCTGGTGGCAAATCCCCTTTAAGGATGAATCTCAGCAGCCGTTAAACAAACCAGCAGTGGATTAGAGGTTGTGATGGACGTTTTGGAGATATCCACTTCCTTCGTCGAGCATAGGAAGTGGAAGGAAGGTAGTGGTTACTCCCAAAACATCCATCGTAACATCTAGTTCACTCTTGGCTTGACTAGTGGCTTGTTCTTACTATCATCTCGCCTAACAGCCTGGTAGATGGCTTGCTTCTGTGGAATTAGGTTTATAAGCTCATTGCTTACTCTACGATTGGAATAACGTATCCATTGCTTATGGACTTTTCAAACTAGCATCCTGGAATTATACATCTCAGCTTGTATAATGTTTCATTCAATTTAAATGTCAAGACTATTTTGTATATATTGTTGCAAAAAGTAAAAGGAATTATTATTGCATTTATCCAGCTGACTTCATGTCTATTTTACAACCAAGTATCTACAGATCTAAGGTGGTTATCTCCACCGGAACTAAAAAATAATGCCTATCACCGGTAATAATTATGGGAAAATACTCCAGCAATATTGTGCACACAGCACTGATTTTTGGTTGGACTTTTGAGTTCAGTATTTAGAATCCATAAAAATCTGACTGTAGGCAGTGCCCATAGACCATAACAGAAAATCTGAGCTGTGGTCTACACAGCTCGGGTTTTCTTCTGTTGGATTTCCAAACCGCTGTTTATTGAACATGTTCTATAATCCGCTGTTTTACAGCAGACAATAGTACACAGGGCCGCCTTACAGGGGGTACAGCCAGTACTCCTGTACAGGGCCCGGTGGAATAAGCAGGGCCCCTTATTCTTGATGACAGAGCGCCGCCTGGCGGCAGAGCCGCTGAACCAGGCTCAGACTGGCTCGCAGTGTGGGCCCTGAGCTGCTGTGGGCCCTGGAGGTAATGCCGCCACTCCCCGGGGCCCGGCTGCCGCATCCAGTCTCTGAACGCCCGGACCCTGTGTCCTGAGCGCTCAGGGACCGGGCCCGGTCTAATGTCCTCCACTCCCAGTGGCGCTGCGCTCCACGGATCTCCCTGGCAGGCTGAAGGTTTTAGGCCTTAACCCTGCCAGGCGCCGGCCCCTACTGCTGACATAGGTGCACCGTGACGGCACATCAATGCACCACCTATGCAGGGCGCCAGTAGCTGGTGGGAAGCGCCCGGGAGCAGCGGGGAGTGTCCGGGAGCGGCAGGAGCGAGAGCGAGGTAAGTGGCTGTTTTTTTTTTGGTTTTTTTTATATATATACTCCAACTCTATATATACCTAACTCTGAAGGGGACCCTGACTCTACCTAATCCTAAAGGAGGCCCTGACTCTACCTAATCCTAAAGGAGGCCCTGACTCTACCTAATCCTAAAGGAGGCCCTGACTCTACCTGATCCCACCCCTGGGAAGTTTGTACAGAGGTGGGAATAGGTAAAGAAATGCTGGAAAATTGAGGATTCTAAGATATTTGTGTGTAATTTCTGCAGGGATGAGTGGTGGCCGGGACAAGTCCTCATGGCGGTGTGGAACAGATGGAGAAGATAAGGGAAAAAGAACGACTCACCAGATAGGAGGTCTCCGGTGAGTCCCTGGATGTAAGGGGTTATGTTACTTCTATATTGGATCAGTGCCGTATTCACTGTAATGTGATGTGACCCAAGCTGGTGTCTGACCTCTATGTGGTCTCTATATGGCAGTGTTGTAGGTTATACCTGAGCTGGTGTCTGACCTCTATGTGGTCTCTATATGGCGGTGTTGTAGGTTATACCTGAGCTGGTGTCTGACCTCTATGTGGTCTCTATATGGTGGTGTTGTAGGTTATACCTGAGCTGGTGTCTGACCTCTATGTGGTCTCTATATGGTGGTGTTGTAGGTTATACCTGAGCTGGTGTCTGACCTCTATGTGGCTCTATATGGTGGTGTTGTAGGTTATACCTGAGCTGGTGTCTGACCTCTATGTGGTCTCTATATGGTGGTGTTGTAGGTTATACCTGAGCTGGTGTCTGACCTCTATGTGGACTCCATATGATGTTGTTGTAGGTTATATCGGCATTAGTATAGTGGCAGCGTACACATGTTCCTGATTGTAAGAGAGGGAACACCTGACCCTGTGATAGGAGTTACACTGTTACTTTCTTGCTGGTGATTATTTTAGAAGGTGGTGAGGTGCGTGACCAAGGGAAAAGTGGAGGGGGATATTGTATGTGGGGGCAGGGGGATATGGATGGAGCTACTTAGCCGTGTGTCTATGATATGTGAGACAGACAGATATGTGACTCACTTGCTATTGTACTACACAATACAGTTCTTTTTTGCACACTGTATTATGTGGTAAATGGGCACATTTATGTCCGAGAGGCCTTTTTTTCTTTTTGCTGGGGGCAGGGCGATCGGGTTGCTGGGGGCGGAGTTTACAAGGGGGGCCCAAGTGCTTCATCTGTATGGGGCCCTGAAATTTCTGTTGGCGGCCCTGCTATAGTACAGTTCAATGTATGAAATCTGAAAACCGACTGTGGTATTGGATGCAAAGGCGCTCCAAAAAACGCGGAGCGGTGATTGTAAAATACCGTCAGATTTCTAATGGCATTATACAGTAGACATAGCCTATGAGTAGATGCAGAAATATACCCTGTTCTTTCTACAAACTACCACTAGATGGAGCTCCAACTTTGCAATTTTGTTTGACACCAGTCTTTTAAAATATATATTTTTGAAATCTAGTATATGGAATATTGAACTCCACTATCAAATAGAACAGACTCCATAAACCTCAAAAATGACTAATCATCTATAAAAGGAACCTGCAAATCAAATCTCTAAGAAACTGTAATAATTTTTTAAAGAAAATTCTACAACTTCCTTATATACTTAAAGGGGTTTTGCCACGATGTAATGTTGACGTAGGATCCTCCAAAATGGGTATTTAATTACTTTTCTAAATATATGTGATTACAAAAAGTGAAGCCTCTGAGAGCTACAGTCTGCCTTACATGCTCTTAGTTACTTAAAAGTTTACATTAGACACGACCAGCAGCTGACAGGAGCTGATCTGGCCCAGCTTGCCTTGTCTGCACTTCTTATCTGATGAAAGGGAACATGAAGGAGCTGGCTAGGGACTGTGGAGAAAAAGCAGTGCATCAGCCCTGTGTCTTTTGTATATAGAATCCACTGGTTGTAATGTAATTATTTCAGTGAACATTGCATACGCTCCCTGCTTCCTGGCTGTGTTCTCAGCCCCCCTCTCTTTCCCCGTGAGGCTTCCATGCTTTGTTTATAGTCTCTTCTGAGCAGATTAAGAGGTAAGGAAGTCACTTCTTGACAAAACCCTTTCTTTTGTCCCATTCCTCCGCTACCCTCTCTTACCCTCCCCTCCTTTGAGGTACACTCTGTCCGCATCTACTCCCCTTCCAACCTGCAAGTGGCTGTGGTTTACCGCCCCCCAGGCCCTGCCTTCCTCGAACCACTTTCTATCCTGGCTTCTCCCACTTTCTTTCCACTGACATCCCACACTATTGTCATGGGAGATTTTAACATCCCAAATTGATGCACACCTCCCTGCTGCCAACAAACTCCTCTCGCTCTCCTCTTCCTTCGGCCTCTCGCAGTGGACCTCTGGAGCCACCCACACAGACGGACACACGCTGGACCTCATCTTCACCCGCCTCTGCCTCCTATCTGACATCTCAAACTCCCCTCACCCCATATCTGACCACAACCTGCTTACCTTCTCACCATCTCCACTTCACCTGCTCCTCCTGTCTCACATCTAGTGCACCCCCGCTGCAGGAACCTACAAAACCTCAACCGTCTCACTCTCTCTGACTCTCTTGCACCTCTTTCTTCTATATCCTCACTTGACAACCCAGACACACCCGCTGCTTTCTACAACAACACAATCGCCACCAGCCTTGACTAAGTCGCTCCTCTCACACACAACAGAACCCGCAACATCAACAGACAACCCTGGCACACAGCCTCCACCAAACAACGGAGGCGAGCTTCCAGAATTGCTGAACGCCGCTGGAAGAAAGCCGCTCCACCGCCGACTTCACCTCATACAAACAATCGCTACACACATTTAAGTCTGCACTCACCACCGCCAAACAGGATTACTTCACCAATCTCATATCCTCTCTGTCTCACAACCCCAGACATTTATTCAACACCTTCAACTCTCTCCTTCGCCCCCCCTGCACCTCCCCCCATCTCTCCTATCAGCGGACGACTTTGCCACTCATTTCTTACATAAGATCAACCTCCTCAGAGAAAGCTTCACAACCCTCAATCCCCACCTACCCACCTCTATACCCCTACCACGCCACCACCCACCCTCACCCTGAGACAGTCCCCAGTGAACACTTCCATAACCTGCTTTCCCACTGTTAGTCACAATAACCTTTCCTCTCTAGTGTCCAAATCCAACCTCACTACCTGTAACCTTGACCCACTGCCATCCTACCTCATCCCAGACCTCAGCACTGTTATTGTCCCAGCCCTCACCCACCTTTTCAATCTATCATTAACCTCTGGCATCTTCCCTTCCCTCTCTTAAACACGCGACCATCCACACCTATCCTTAAGAAACCATCTCTCGACCCCTCCTCACTGTCCAACTAGTGCCCCATAATCATTGCTTCCTTTTGCATCCAAACTCCTGAACAGCACGTCTATCTTCAACTGTCCTCCCACCTCTCCTCCAACTCTCTCCTTGACCCCACTCCAATCAGGCTTCCGACCCACCACTCCACTGAAACTGCCTAAACCAAGGTCACCAACGACCTAGTACTGCTAACGCCTCATGCCACTACTCTGTGCTCCTCCTCCTAACCTGTCCTCGCCCTTTGACACGGTCGACCATTCCCTCCTGCTACAACTCCTCTCTCCTCCCTCGGCATCACGGACTTGGCTCTTTCCTGGATCTCCTCGTACCTCACTGATCGGACTTTCAGCGTCTCTCACTCCTGCACCACCTCCTCCTCTTCTCGCCCGCTCTCTGTTGGTGTCCCTCAGGGGTCTGTCTTGGGCCCACTCCTCTTCTCTATCTACACTCTTGGTCTGGGTCAGCTCATAGCCTCGCATGGCTTTAACTACCACCTGTACGCGGACGACACCCAGCTTTATATCTCCGGTCCTGATATTAACTCTCTTCTCTCCCGGATCCCAAAATGCCTATCATCCATTTCCTCCTTCTTCTCCTCCCGTCGCTTAAAACTAAATGTAGATAAAACAGAATTCATCATCTTTCCACCGTCCCTCCTCTCCCTCCACCAGATCTCTCTAAAACTGTTAATGGCCACACCCTTTCACCAGCTCCACAAGTCCACTGCCTTGGTATAACCTTTGACTCCTCTTTATCCTTCAAACTGCACATCCAAGCCCTCACCTCTGCCTGCCGCCTCCACCTGAAAAATATTTCACGCATCCGCCCATTCCTCAACTCTGACACTACTAAAACGCTAGTCCACGCCCTCGTCATCTCCCGCCTTGACTACTGCAACATCCTTCTCTGTGGCCTCCCAGTTAGCACCCTCGCTCCCCTCCAATCCATCCTCAACTCGGCTGCCCGTCTGATTCACCTCTCTCCTCCCTACTCCTCTGCCTCTCCCCTCTGCCAATCCCTTCACTGGCTGCCCATTGCCCAACGAATTCAGTTCAAATCACTCACCCTGACGTACAAGGCTCTCCATATACCTCTCCCCTCCATACATCTCTGCCCTAATTTCCAGATACCTCACCTCACGCAATCTCCGCTCCTCACAGGACCTTCTCCTCTGCTCCCCTTTCATCAGCTCCTCACATAACCGTCTCCAAGACTTCTCCCGTGCTTCACCCATTCTCTGGAACTCCTTAACCCAAAACATCAGACTCTCCCCAACTTTCGCCAGTTTCAAAAGCAACCTGAAAACCCATCTCTTCAGGATAGCCTAAAACCCACACTAACCCCACCACCACTACACCCCCCACAAACATGTCTGCCCCACACCTTCTGTCTCTCCCCTTCTTCCTTGTAGATTGTAAGCCCTCGCAGGCAGGGTCCTCTTTCCTCTCTGTTTCAGTTACTAGTCATTTTTGTCACCATTGTAATTGTTCAACATTTGTTATGTATGTAATTCCCCTTAAATGTACAGCGCCCTGGAATTAATGGCGCTCTAAAATAAATAATAATAATAATAATAATAATAATAAAAGGACAAAAAGAATAACACATCCAAGTCTGAATGTTACATGGTCTCAAAACTCAGCCTGCGGGTATATTTCAGGCAAATTTGTTAATAATTACAGGTATAAGACACTGATTAGACACTGGGTCTTGCCACACAAGGGTTTAACAGTGCCTCCTCGCTGCCTTGGAAATTTGCTTTTAGAGGCTACCTTCGGACAGTGTACCTCTTGGTGAGAGATCATTGACTGCTAGACATCCCTCTGCAACATATTCAATGATATTTTACCAAGTTTATGAACTCTTGAGAAGGGGGTACATCATTTGACTAAAAGAAGCAGGGTGATTATTTCGATGAATGGCCCGCCATCTAGACCATTTTGACCATGCAGTTATGAGGTGTTGGGAGCAGTGGTTATGTGAGGGAACACACATGAACAGGCTCCAGCCAGTCCAGACAGACTAATAGAAGAGAAGAAAATATCTCCACCATGTAGACACCTTTATTAAACACCCCTGTCTCTGTCTGGACCATTTCCAGGCCCCTATCAGAATCAAATTTCAGTGCCAATTACTTGTCTTGCCATTGATTATCGCCATCACCTTTGGTTGCAGTAAAGGAGAAATCTAGACTGCTATGGAGTGGAACGGTATTGTCTTAAAGGGGTTTTACCACCAAGTAAAATTGATGTGAGAAGCTTGCAAATAAAACAGTAAACATTTTCAAAATTCATCATTATTAAAAAGTATGTACCATGATTTAGCTGCTACCTTAGTGATCCATAGTGTACAGCTCATCTCTATCAGATCTGACCAGTGATGAGAGGTCCTCAGTCTTGGCTGTACATGCTCAGACATCACCTTTCCTGTCAGGCAGTTACAGTCAGTCTCTTTCCTGCTTAGTAAGTACACACACTCACTGCTGAGCAAGGGTTCAAACCCAGGTGCTTTCATTCTGCAGCTGTCCTCTGATAAGTTATCATCATGCTGCTTGTTTTTTTTGGTTTGTCTTTTGGACATTTTTCACAATCCCCCTCCCCTCCCAAAACAAGAAAAAAAACATGATCAGGTATGTGCATAGAGAGAAAAAAAAATGTTTGGTTCCTGCAGGGATTTGAACCTAGCAGTCCTATGCTTAAAGTGCTAACCACTCAGCTACATTGTAGCTACACTGTAGCTCTTGTATTTTAGGCTGCTTGACTTTACATAGACCTTTGTTATACTAGAGACTCAGGAGTCAGCACACTGTGGGGAAAGGCATGGTGATGTCAAGCCTGCTGAGTCACATGCTATGCCGTTCAAACAGATCATACACGTCCACTTTTGAAGACACTGAAAGCTGAAGAGAGGACATAAAAGTCCTTCATAGTAAACCCCTTTAAGTGATAAACCCAGGTTCTGTTTGGGATCTGACAACATGTGGGTTTGAGTATAGAGGCCTTGTGGTGAGTAAATTAGCAGTTGGGACAGGATTAAAGCAAAGATCTGGGGCACCATATGACAATCATCCCCCCAATTATTCATACGAGGGACACTAACAGCTCACTGACATATGAGGGACATCCTGCGGCCTGATGTGTTACCTCTCATGGAACAGGTTCCAACTAGTATTTTTCAGCAATGTTCATCCACCCACAAAGGTTTCCCAGGAATGTCTTTGTCAAATTGCAACAATTCCTAGGCCTGTCTGGTCACCAGATAAATGCCAATCGAACACTTATGGGCCCAGCTGAGATGCCAGCTTCAGCAACCTCCCTGTGTGCAGAATCTGCAGGTGCAACATCTATGGGAAAACATGCTGCAAGATGCCATAAGGCACTTTAACAACTGTAATGCATCTTGTATCTAGGCTAGAGGCAGCCAATAGGGTACTAGACACTCTTCTCAATTGTACAGTTATCCCCAATAAATGTATATTTTCGCTCTAATAATAGTGTAATCACATGTATGTTGTCATTGCATTCACTCATACAGTATCTCACAAAAGTGAGTACACCCCACACATTTTTGTAAATATTGTATTGTATCTTTTCATAGGACAACAGTGAAGATATGACTATTTGTTACAATATAAAGTAGTCAGTGTACAACTTGAATAACAGTGTCAATTTGATAAGACCTCAAAATAACTTAACACATAGCCATCAATGTCCAAATCGCTCATAACAAAATGAAGTACACCCCTAGGTGAAAATTGACATATTGTGCCCAATTTGCCATTTTCCCTTCACGGTGTCATATAACTCCTTAGTGTTACAAGGTCTCTGGTGTGAATGGGCAGCAGGTGTGGTAAATTTGGAGTTATTGCTTTTCACACAAGTCACTAGACGTTCAATATGGCACCTCATGGCAAAGAACTCTCTGAGGATCTGAAACAAAAAGAATTGTTGTTCTACATAAGGATGGCCTAAACTATATGAAGATTGCCAACACCCTGAAACTGAGTTGCATATAACTGTTTAACAAGACAGGTTCCACTCAGAACATGTTTCACCATAGTTGACCAAAGAGGTTGAGCACACATGCTCAGTGTTATATCTAGAGAGTGTCAAAGACGTATAAGTGTTGCCAGAATTGCTGTAGAGGTTGAGAGCACACTACTTAGCATCATATCCAGAGATTGTCTTTTTAAAATAGTAGTAGGAGTGCCGCCAGCATTGCTGCAGATGTTAAAGGGGCAGGGGGTCAGCCTGTCAGTGCTCAGACCATACGCTGACCACTGCATCAAATTGGTCTGCATGGCTGTCATCCCAGAAGGAAGCCTCTTCCAAAGATGATGCACAAGAAAGGCCGCAAACAGTTTGCTGAAGACAAGTAGAGTGTATCTTGCCTACAGTCAAGCATGGAGGTGAGTGTGGCATGGTTTGGGTCTGCATGAATGCTGAAGACTGTGGGGAGCTACAGTTCACTGAGGGAACCATGAAGTCCAACATGTACTGTGACATATTGAAGCAGAGCACGAGCCTCTCCCTTCATAAACTGGGCCGCAGGGCAGTATTCCAACATGATGACCCAAAACACACCTGCCTTGCTAAAGAGAATGTCGCCAGACCTGAACCCTATTGATCATCTGTAGAGCATCCTCAAATGACAGGTGGAGGAGCATAAGGTCTCTATCATCCACCAGCTCTGTGATGTCGTCATGGAGAAGTGGAAGAGGATTCCAGTAGCAACCTGTGAAGCTCTAGTGAACTCCATGCCCAAGAGAGTTAAGGCAGTGCTGGAAAATAGTGGTGGCCACACAAAATATTGACACTTTGGGCACAATTTGTCAATTTCCATATAGGCGTGTACAGGGGCGTAGCTAGAGGCTTGTGGGCCCGGGTGCAAAACTTCAGGTTGGGCCCCCCAACCCCCAGACCATGGCTTTGGACCACTAGTTTTTAACAACAGGTTAACAAAGTAAAACAAGTTATACAGCCTAAACGTCTGCCCCCGATCGCTCTCCTCCCTCCACCAGAATTCTTTGTGAGGTGAACAGGAAAAAAATTAAATTGCACTTTTGTTTTTTGGGTTTAGTTTTTGATGGAGTTAACACTATACAGTTTAATTGACGTTATATGTGTTCCGCAGGTCACTACATATACAAGGGTCAAAAAATACTGCCACATGATGACCACATGTCACCACTATATAGTGACTAATACCATTATAATGTTACTGACCAAACCAGTATAGCAAGACCAATATTACCAATAATAACAATATACAAAAGATCAAATGATACCATATCACTGCCATATAGTGACTAATAACATATTGTTACTCATTAAATCAATATACCAAGACCAATAATACCGCCACATAACACCGTATTTCACCACTATAAAGTGACTATTACCACCATACTGTTACGGATCAAATCAAAATACCAAGAATAATAATGCCAAATAAAAACAATATACAAAGACCAAATAATATCGCCACATACCATTACCTTATAGTGACTAATAACACATACTGTTACTCATCAAATCAACATACCAAAACCAATAATACCACCACATATCACTGTATTTCAACACTAGTGACTAATACCACCATACAGTTACGCACCAAATCAAAATACCAAGACCAATATTGCCAAATTAAAACAATGTACAAAGACCAAATAATAACACCATCGCAAAGACACTGAATTAAACCATTGTACTGTTACTGAATAAAGACACATTACGACATTAAAACATTACACTTTGACCACTATATAGTGACTATATAGTGGTAGATAGTGTACATAGGCTCTGCAGTGTTCACCATATGGAATAAATTATGTTATATTTATTTAATAGACTGGACTTTTAAGACTGAGGCAAAACCAATTATGGGTCACTTTTTAATTATTTTATTTGTAAAATGGCAAAATGAGAATACACATTGCAAGCACACACTATATATATATATATATATATATATATATATATATATATATATATATATATATATATAAATATATATATATATATATATACACACACACACACACACACAAGGCCTCTGGCATCAACAAGGCATTTCCGCCCACAGGACTGCCGCTCACTGGATGTTTTTTTCTTTTTCGGACCATTCTCTGTAAACCCTAGAAATGGTTGTGCGTGAAAATCCCAGGAGATCAGCAGTTTCTGAAATACTCAGACCAGCCCTTCTGGCACCAACAACCATGCCACGTTCAAAGGCACTCAAATCACCTTTCTTCCCCATACTGATGCTCGGTTTGAACTGCAGGAGATTGTCTTGACCATGTCTACATGCCTAAATGCACTGAGTTGCCGCCATGTGATTGGCTGATTAGAAATTAAGTGTTAACGAGCAGTTGGACAGGTGTACCTAATAAAGTGGCCGGTGAGTGTATATGCATACATAGTGTGTACCTGCAATGTGTATTCCTTATGGTACTTGACACTGCTGGGACCTGTAGTTCTACAACTACCAAGTGTATACGTGTGTGTGTGTGTATGAATATGTGTGCCTGCAATGTGTATTCCTGGTACTTCAGACTGGTCTGTGTGGCAGACATGCTGGGACCTGTAGTTTTACAGAAGCTGCTGTGGAACTACAGATACCAGAATACTACACTACATAGCCTTCAAAATTGAAAGCATATGTAGTGTAGTATCCTGTAGTCCCATAGCAGTTGCTGCAGAACTACAAGTCCCAGCCCAAGTACCATTAGGTATACACGTTATAGGGACACACTATATGTTTCTCATGATATATAATGTGTGCTCTTTGATTGTTGTTGTTTTCTCTTGCACTCACTGTGCCGGCAGGAGGATGAGGTGTCAGCCGGGAGGTGAGGGCTGCAGGCTGGGAGCTGGAGCCGAGCAGAACTGTGGCTGCGCTCTGACTCTCGCACTGTTCCGCCCGGGAGGTTTTAGCCCGCCCACTTCCTCTGCCTGGCTTCCTCCTCCAGGCACAGCACTTTTCAGCTGCTGCCTGTAATCACAGTTATGTGGCACGGAAGGCCCGTGGGCCCCCAGGCTCAGGGGCCCGGTCGCAATTGCGACCTTTGTGACCTCTGTAGCTACGCCACTGGGCGTGTACTCACTTTTGTTTCCAGCAGTTTAGAAACTGATTGCTGTGTGTTAAGTTATTTTGAGGGCACACCAAATTTAAACTGTTAGGGTATGTGCGCACAGCATGTTGAATACTTTTTTACAATACGTACAACGTATTGCGTAAAACATATACAAATACGTACCACAGAATCTGGTACCGTGAAGGAAATAATTATTTGATCCCTTGCTGATTGTGTGACCACTGACAAAGATGTAAACAGTCTATAATTTTAAGGGTAGGTTAATTTTAACATTGAGAGATAGAATATCCAAAATAAAATCCAGAAAATCACATTGTATAAATTATATAAATTTATTTGCATTTTGCTGAGAGAAATAAGTATTTGATCCCCTACCAACCATTAAGAGTTCTGGCTCCTACAGACCAGTTAGACGCTCCTAATCAACTCAGTACCTGCATTAAAGACAGCTGTCTTAAATAGTCACCTTTATACAAGACTCCTGTCCACAGACTCAATTAATCATTCAGACTCTAACCTCTACAACATGGGCAAGACCAAAGAGCTTTCTAAGGATGTCAGGGACAAGATCACAGACTTGCACAAAGCTGGAATGGGCTACAAAACCATAAGTAAGATGCTGGGTCAGAAGGAGACAACTGTTGGTGCAATAGTAAGAAAATGGAAGAAATAAAAAATGGCTGTCAATCGACATCGATCTGGGACACCATGCAAAATCTCACCTCGTGGGGTATCCTTGATCATGAGGCATGTGAGAGATCAGACTAAAACTGCACATGTGTGTGTGGGGGGGACTTGTTAATGATCTCAAGGCAGCTGGGACCACAGTCACCAAGAAAACCATTGGTAACATGACGCCATAAAATTCTGCAGTGCCAGCAAGGTCCCCCTGTTCAAGAAGGCGCATGTGCAGGCCTGTCTGACGTTTACCAATGAACACTTGGATGATTCTGTGAGTGACTGGGAGAAGGTGCTGTGGTCAGATGAGACAAAAATTGAGCTCTTTGTCATTAACTCAACTTGCCGTGTTTGGAGGAAGAGAAATGTTGCCTATGACCCAAAGAGCACCGTCCCCACTATTAAGCATGGAGTGGTTCAATTTTCAAAATCTCTGCCTGGTGTTGGTGAATGGAATCTTTCTTTCTTAGATTCAGAGACTTCTAGTTCTGAACGAGCTCTGTTCGGCAGCTGTAAAGTTTGTAGCTGTGTATCAAGAGCTCTTTCTTATATTAAGACACACAG
The DNA here is from genome assembly GCA_025379985.1 of Phyllomedusa bahiana. Taxonomy (NCBI): domain Eukaryota; kingdom Metazoa; phylum Chordata; class Amphibia; order Anura; family Hylidae; genus Phyllomedusa; species Phyllomedusa bahiana. The sequence continues at coordinate 151,148 of JAODAL010004155.1, forward strand.
TTTTGGTTTTCTAGCTTCTGAATATAAACCAAACACTATTTACACTGATTGCAAGCAAATATCATTGAAAGTCAAAAGTTTCACAATGTTCTGGTACATATTGCTTAAGCTTTCTTTGCATTAAATAGTATGACCCCTGTAATGTTATAAATTATGATATGGATGAACTTAGGCGACAGTAGCTTAGCAAACCATATTGTGCTGAACCCAGGGCAGATTGTGGGGGCTCTGGCTTATATCATTTTTTATTTGCTTTGGAGAACCAGGTCACATAGATGAGTCACCGAGAAGCTCTGATTTCACCTTGTCCTTTTCACATCGCTCGTGACTAAGCTTTTTTTTTTTTTTACTTAAAGACAGCGACGATGTGAAGAAAACCAAAACAGGGTGCCATGCGAAGCAACAGAACTCACATAGGAAAGTTATAATGCTGTTAGTGGACCTTATTCTGTTTTTTTCCCTTTATATAACTTTTTTAGAAAACGTAGGCACACAAGAATAAAAAGGGGGCAGAACTATATAATTTTTTAAGGAGGATGTTACGCTTTAAAGGACTTTATTGCCAACAGACACAGATGACAAATATAGCAAGGAATGTAAATAGTCTTGGAAACATCTCTCGGAAAAGAGGCTGTGGATCCTTGGGACAGTGAGGGCAGATGCCTATCCAGCAATGGCCACGGAAGTTGGGGGGCGAGCACAAGAATGTCAGGCAGTGGGAACAACAGGTAGAAAACCAGCAGACAGGTTGCACACAGCAGGCACAGGAGACTTGTGGAACAACAGTAATCAGCATACTTGGGAAGACTCACAGCAGACACAGGACCAACACTCAGACCCAGACTGCTGGAAGTACATGGCTTTTAAAGAGTTGTCTCCCTACAGAGTTTCATAGGATGCATGAATGAAATACTCTGTCACTTCCTGGTTCAGACTGACTAATTTGCATACAGCTCCATGGTCTATTCAACTCTCTGTTTTCAGTTGCTAATTAGCTCAGAAGCTTCTGAAACTGCTCACAGAAGGTTTTATCTGATCCCTAAACAAAAGCCCTAATTACAGTTCTCTTTACTTTACATAAATCAAGCTTTTTACTGCCCAGCAGCACAGAGGCTGCCGCGACCTGTGTGATGACTTCACTCACTGCTATCACATAGAACAAACAGCAGGCGGGAGAGATATACACAGGTCGGTTACTGAGGGAACTGAAACAGCCAGAGAGGTCATAAATTCACTTGTATCTCCTTAACAAAAACAGATGAACAAAGCAATATATTTTGAAAATGTCTTTATTTTGTGTTCCTTACAATTTGAAAGCTATTCTTTGTAGCGAGACAACCCCTTTAAGGGTTTTTTTTGTGCAGGAAGACACAGTAATTAATGCTGTGCATTGCTGCACAAAAATCACGGCAAAAAACATGATAAATTTGCGGTAATTACCGCAATTTTTGCAGCAATTTTTTTTGCAGCAGTGTCCAGCAATAATTGCTGTGTCTTCCTGCACAAAAAACACATAAAAAATGCATCAAAAACGTACCATGTGAAAGGCCCTAAGGCCTAGCCAGCCAGGTGATGGGCTGCAGCTGAGGGAGTGATTAGAGCTCAGTATTATCTGTTGCCGTGCTAGATGAAATGGAAAACACAAAGTAAATGCAGCACAGCATCGACCAGGATTAAATTGCATGTTGAAGAAAGAGACAAGATTATCTTGGGGATTGTGACAGTACCTCCCCCCTTATGACCCCTCCCACACAGAGAAGGCCTGGGATGAAGTAGATAGTTCTTCAGGCAGAGGACCTTGGGACCAGGCAAGGATATTCAGGGTCTTCTAAGACAGGAGGCTTCAGAGAACTTGGCAGTATCAGGGCTTGCTGGGCTGAAGTTTCAGAAGCAGAGAAGCATTTCAAAACAGAGAACTCAGTAGAAACCGGAGGCTGGACAAGACGTGATAGCATAGGAGCTACTAGGCAGAACTCAGTAGAGCTGGACACAATAGTCTCACTTTGCTTGCAGTTAGCAACTTGTACCATAGGAGAGGTGAGGCTTAGCAGGATTGTCTAAAAGCTAGAGGGACACTAAAAAAAGGCCGTACTGAGACCTCTCATTCTCAGGATTTGGTGGAACCAATATGACTGGATGAGGAGTAGATGCCAGGATAAGGGATGCATCCACGTATAGAAGTGACAAGCTGACCTACTGTGGCTTCTCCAAGACAGTTGGCACTATGACTGTGGTAGGTGTGGATGGGACACTGAAGACAGTCGCCAGACGAGACCTGCGGCGAGAGCGCCCCTTGACAGGAACACACTCTCCCACACAGACATACTCTGGGATGGGCTTGTGATCCCCCTCACGCACTGTTGCAAAGCTGGAGGGCAGGAGGTTGGTTCAAGAACCTGGCTGACAAGTTCAAGCGTAAATAGAGCTGGTATTTGACATGACGGGTGACACAGAACAGAAGCAGATATAACAGCAGGGCTAGGCAGGTCAGAAAACCAGTATTCTGATGGATACTAGTACAGAGGCAGTTTCAGATGAGTCACACAAGATGGGGGTATATGCAGGTACAGGAATGACAAAGGCCGCAGAAGGCGGAGCTAGAGCAGGTACAGGTACAGGTGCATCTGAAATAATTGCTCCTGAAGATGTGGCAAGGGCACCTGATGGACAGGCATAAATTCCCATGGATCCATGGCCTGGGTGTATTTTTACAATTTACAGGACTTTATTGCCAACAGACACTGCTGATAAATAAAGCAAAGAATGCAAACAGTCCTGGAAATGTTTCTTGGAAAAGGGGGTGTGGGACCTTGGGACCGCAGAGGGACAGTCAGGCAGTGGGTACGAGTACAAAACCAGCAGAGAGAAATACAGTTACAGGGACAACGAACCAGACAGTTGGCACACAGTGGGCACTGGAGACTCGTGGAACAACAAGAACAAGTAGAATTGGGAGGAAATGAGGACGCAAGGTGAACACAACCTGCATGTCAGAAACCAGAGGACCAGCCAGAGGCAAAAATCAGGCTTGGATCAGACCAGGCAGGTGACAAACCAGGACTAGGGGCTCAGGAATACTAAAACACAGGAACACTGGAGGGCTAGAACTAGAAACTGACCGTAGAAGCGACACCAACACTCAGGCCCAGACTGCTGGGAGTAGCTGGCTTTTAAGGCTTAGGGTATGTTCACATGGCGTAATTGCAGGGCATATTTCGGCACGTAATTGCACTGCAATACATCTGAAATGCGCCTCGCAATTACGGTAATTCATAACTCTCATAGAGAGTTATTAATTACGCCTGTCTTCCCTGGCGTACAATACGCGCATATTGTACGCTGGGAGAAAGAAGTGACATGTCACTTCTTCCCGGCGTTTATGTGCCGTGGATAATAGAAGTGAATGGGACCGGGCCCCCCATGCTGTAGAAGAATGTGCTAGCCAGCGCATACTTCTAAAACACCTGGCGTATTGAGGCGTGTACACTACGTGCTGCAATATGCTGTGTGAACATACCCATAGTCACCCAACTGATTGGCTGCAGCTGAGGGAGTGATGAGAGGCAAGTGTTAGCTGTTGCTGTGCTGGATGGAACAGAAAACACAGAGTAAATGCCACCAGGGGCAAATGGCATGATGCAGACAGAGCAGAGGCAAGCAGATCATGCTGATCGCGACAGCGGAATTTTGACTTTTCATTTCAGGTGTGTCAATGAGGACTACAGCTGCCCATTTTACATATACTGGAACTGGGGCAGCACAGAGGCTCAGTGGTTAGCACTGTTGTCCTGCAGCGCTGAAGTCCAGGGTTCAAGTCCCACCACAGACAACATCTGCAAGGAGATTGTATCTTCTCACCATGTTTCTGTGGCTTTCCTTCAGGTACTCCGGTTTCCCCAACACTCCAATATACAGTAAATTAATCTGGGATTTAGACTGTGAGCCACAAGGGAGACAGGGAGCAACCTGAATGACAATCTCTCTAAAGCAGAGCTGCAAGTGAATGAAGTAAATCAATAAACCTTCCATGCCAGGCAGCTTTGTAGCTCTCTTGAATTACACACAAGGCTGGCTACTGGTTTATAAGGGTCACAAATAGATACACTGGTCCCTCTAATCATTCTGTGACCCATCTGTTCTGCTCCAAGCCACACGCATGCCAACCACAGCACCACCAACAATGCCAGCCACAGTATGCCACCTCATAGTGCTAGAAATTGGTTCACAATGCCAGTGCTTTACCTTACAATGCCGGTCACAATGCCACACCGCACAAGGCCCCCAATGTTTCCCCCTCAAAAAATTTTTTGCCCCATGCCCACCTAACAATCCGCAAAAATGCCCCCCTAAAATGCACCACAATACCATTGTAAATGTTAAATTCACAATTCAGGCACAGTGCTCCATCTCAAAATTAACAGGAAAAATGATCCACTTAACAATTTGTGATAATTGCCCCTAAAATCCCAAAACCCCATACTGCCAGACACGTTCTTCACTCACAAGCAGTTTTTTCACCACATGCCAGTTTTGGTATTTCCCCAAGGGATGGGACAGTTGTCTACCAAAATGCTAAACAAAACCGGTTTTACAATGCCAAATGCAGAAAATATTTATATTTTTCTTTTTGTCTCCCCAAATCCTGCTGCATGCAATTTTTTTCCGATTGAACAGAGATTGCCAAAACAGATAACTTTGTAAAAATACAGTGGGTTGCAAAAGTATTCATACCCCTTTTCCTTTTTTTTACACAATACAACCACAAATTTAAATGTATTTTATTGACATTTTATGTAACAGAGCAACACATGTGATATGTCATTTAATCTCAGTAAAACTACAGCTGTTTTGTGAAGGCCTCAGAGGTTTGTTAAAGAACATTAGTGAACAAACAGCATCATAAAAACCAATTAACACACCAAACAGATCAGGGAAAAAGTGGTGGAAAAGTGTATTGCAGGGTTAGGATTTAAAAAAAAAAAAAAAAAATAACCCAAGTTCTCAACATCTCACAGAGCACTGTTCTATTCATCATCCGTAAATTGAAGGAGTATGGAACAACTGCTAACCTACCAAGACATGGCTGTAAACCTACACTGACAGCCTAGACAAGGAGAGCACTTAAAAAAGAAGTATCCAAGAGGCTTGGTGTCACTCTGGAGCAGCTGCAGAGATCCACAGCTCAGGTGGGAGAATCTTTCCACAGGACAACTATTAGTCATCTACAGGCTCGGACTGTGCAAAAGGGGAATAGGGAAATCCCCGGTGGGCCCCAGATCATGGTAAACCTGGAGTTGCTTTTTAACTACATATACATCTTCAGAAGAGGTAAAAAAGCAGAGAAAGAGGCAGAAAGCAAGATGCAGAGTATAGGAAGCATGCACAGTCATTGACAGTAGCTGTAGGGTGGGCCCCTAAAATATACTCTACCAGTAGGCCCAGAAACAACTCAACTGGTGGGCCCCTAGAGTCAACTCCACCTGTAGGCCCTAAGCACCCCAGTCCGACACTGGTTGTGTACTCCACAAATTAGCCCTTTATGGAAGAATAGCAAGAAGAAAGTTATTTTTGAAAGCAAGTCAGAAGAAGTCCCATTTGACTCTCACCTGGCTTAATTTGTGACTACTCTACCTGGCTGCCACCTCCCCTGATCTTTGTCCTTAATTCTGTTAAGACCATACTCCACCTGCCATGACCTCTGGCCTGTATACTGTGACAACTGTACACTATACATTGCCTGTCAATGTTTATTGGCTATTCCTTCTGTATTGCATTTGATAGTCAGCTACTGCTACTAAAGACTGCATAGAGGGTAGGAGCTTAAAGGGGTTTTGGCAAGAAGTGAGTTCCTTACCTAACAGGCTGATACTTCCCTCTTGAGGCTTGAAAAAAGGGGTGACGTGTTTCTGTGTTTAATAAAACAAGCATCTCCTCTGTGAGTCATTGCACCACCCCCATGCACCCCTATTTTTCGTCCTGTATTTAGTAAACTTTTTGGCTAACCACGGGGGTTAACGTATTTGCAGAACAAAAAAGCTTTTTGTTTCTCCCTCTTACTGATCGGGAAGAAATAAGCTTCTAGCAGGCAGCGTTCTTTCATTTGTTCACAAATTGTTGCAGAGGGAAAGGAGGGGGCGAAGGGAGCTTCTGCATTTTTACCAATAATTACATTAAAACCAGGGGATTCCTATACAAAACACACAGACTTTTTCTCCCAGTCCTTTCAAAGCATTCCCCCATCAGAAAAGAAGTACAAACAAGGCAAGTGGGGGAAAAAAAACAGCCCCTTTTCAGCCCTGGTCTTGTCAAAATTAAACTGTCGGGAAAAAAAGGGCATTTATCTTGTACCTCAAAGGCTCACGTTTTAATGACATATTTTTAGAAAAGTGTTTAAAAATACCCATTTTTGAGGACCCCCCCCCAAATATTAGATCGGGCAAAACCCCTTTTAAAGACCCCCTTGCAGCAACAGACCCCCCGAAGGAAGGTTAAGGTGAAACGGGGGACCCCCCAGATTTCTCCCAACAGCATACTATTTGGGAAAAGCCATAAAAAACCAGAGTTTCACTGTCTACTTTTATAGGCTCCCTTACACCAGTTTTTGTTCCAAAAAAAATTAATTACTAAATCCTTTCTTCTCAAAAAATATAACACAAAAAAACAAAAGGAGGGGAAAATCACTCACCTATAATAAGAAAGCACAACATCTCTGCAGTGAGAGGGGCAAATAGACAATTGGGAAGATGAACACGTTCTAGAGCGGACTCTTTGTAAACCGGTTGATGGGGGCAAGAAAGAAAGAAAACACTAAACCGAAAGCTGTTCCCCAACCCTCCCACGAAAAGGACCTCCCCGGGAAAAAAGAAAACAGAAAAGAAAACAAAGGGAAAATTCTTTTCTGTGAAAAAAATCCTCTGGACAATCATGTATGAACAGGACAAAGCTTAAAGGGAACCTGTCACAAGTTATCCCCCCTTTCGAGGGCAACAAAGCTTTCAGACCTGCGTTCCCAGCACGCGCCCTTATTCGTAAAAGCACATTTTAGAGCATTTACCCCTCAAATCTTATTCATGACATGGTTTGCCCTCCCACCAAAGGCAGCCCCCCTACCCCATTATTTACTGTTCTACCTATTCAAAAAAATAGGTTTTTCATTTTAGGTGGGCGGGGGTAACCCCCGATTTGGGCCGGTTTGAAAAAAAACTGACTCTTTTAAAACCTTCAAAATTTCTCTTCTGGCTAAAGATTTTACATTTAAAACACAAAACTACAGCACTTACAGAAAAGGGACACGCCTGGAAACCATTTCCCACACTAGCTTTCTGCCCGCAAGGGGGGGAAAATTATGGACAGGTTCTCTTTAAACGGGATAAGCCACCATGGCCCTTCACTATTTTTTTTTGGGATGTCAGAGCTGCCCCGCATCCACCTGCCTCTTGGTGCCTTGCGTTTCTTTTTGCCTCGAAGCACGGCTGCTCCATCGGTTTATTTTTTCTTCCGTCCATCCTCTCCATTTTGAGTACTCTCCCATCGATTTTTTGAAAAGGGCCCAAAGCCTTCCCCCCCACTGACTGCACATCTGCACTATTTAAAGAAAAACCCCAACACCATCGGGGGTGAGTTTGCCAGTTCAATTTTTTTAAAGTTCAATAATGCTTCTCTTAGTTTTTTTTTTGCCCTTTGGGCCTAAAACCCCTCCGAGCTTTTCCCTTTCGAAAATCCCAACCCCCTGGGAATTGGGGAAAAGACCCTGTAGAAGGGGGTTTAAAAAGGTAGAAAACCGGGGGCCCTCCTTCAAGTGTGCCCGGGAGTATCCTACTCTAGTCCCATTGTCCCCCCGGGGATCCGCAATCAGGGGAACCGGACACATAATTTGGGAAAATATCTTGCCCCAATCAAAAAGGGTTTTTTCCCTTTTAAAGGGGTTTAAAAAACTTTATTAAAAAAAAAATTTTACAAAATTTTGTTAAAATTAAAGAAAAACAGAACATTTCTTAAACGGGAATTTCAATAAACCAGTGCTCTCATGCCCTTAATAATTCTGCTACAATATTATTTTTTTAATTATTTTTTTTTTTTTTTTTAATTTTTTTTTTTGATTCCCCCCCTTAAAAACCCCTTCCCCCTAAAAATGGCTTAGTGCCGGTGCAGAGAAACCCTTTCTAGTGAAACCAAAACCCATACTGCCCCTGCATAACAGCAAAAATAACTGATCCCAGAGGATCCTAAAAAGGGGACGAACTACGGGTGCATGTTTGCCCAAACCAGCACGGGAAAAATGGGTTTGATTATTCTAAAGGGGAAAATCAAAAGCCCCACAATGGGGGGGGAATGCCAATAAAAAGTATGTACAAAAATAAAACCTAAACACAGCAACTTTTAAATATTTTTAATTTTTTCCAATTTTGTTTTAAAAAGTCGGTTTAATTTAACAAAAAATTTTTAAAAAAATAATTGTGGGACAACCTCTTTACTTAAAGGGGTTGTCTCACCCCCCCCCCTTTTTCCACGTTTCCAAAAAGCAGCTTTCATTCATCCGGCCCCCTCCCTTTTTAAGGCTGTGGGTGGTTCAAAAGGCAATGAAAAAGCATATCACTCCATTTCAAAGGGCTCAAAATACTCTTCAAAAAGTAAAAGTTTATCTAAAGTCCAGAGAAGCTTCACACCCTAGAAAAAACCCCAAAAGTTATTAGTATTCTTTTTGTTTAAATAATCAAATAACACCCCAAACTCCCCAACCTGCCAACGGGGTGATGACACATCCTTTTTAAACGGCCGTGCCGGGGGCCCCGATTTCCTTATATAAAGCGCTCCAGAGAAAAATCTATTATCTCTTTTGTTTGGGAAAGGGGTTTTCGTCCTGAAGAGAGATCCTGGGAGCCTCAAGAAAATGTAAATTCTCCTACGCTCATGCAATGTTTTCACAGGCTTCAATCCTGGAGTTGGAGGGGGCCCAAAGGGGGGGGGTACTCAAATCTCAAGGGCCCCGGGTCACTCCTGGGGGCCGCGGGCCCGTTTCCTTTAAAGGGTGCCGATAACCCTGCTGTCCCCCCCCGCTCCCCGGCTCCTGCCTCCCCTACCTTTACCTGGTCCCTTTTTGCCTTTCCCCCCCCTGCAAAACCGCTTTCCCCGCCCTCCTTTCCCCCTTTGAGAAAGCACATCCTCTAACCGGGCCCAGGGGTGCGCAATTAAACCCGTAATTAAAGTTCCCCCTAAAGCCATTTGGGGAGGGCTTTTTAGGTATTCCGTTTCCTGCTCTCCACACCCCGTTGTTGGTGTCCAATCCCTAGTTACGTTCTGCTGTGCATTTTCTAGTGTTTTCTTTTATGTTACCCGTCTGCTTTTTTCATTTCTGTGGGTACCTACCAAAGCTTTTCTAAACCCGCCATCTTCCACAACCTTTCCTGTCACTTTTCCCCATTTTCCCCCTGCTCCAAAGTTCCCCGCTTCCTCCTGTGTCTACGCCTCGTTTTTTGGCCCGTCACCCCGGGTTGTACCGTGGGGGTAGCGACCTTGGGGCCCCCGGGAGCAATGCCCTTCCTACTTTTTCGAAGGGCACCATGAAGACAAGGGGCCCCTTAAAACTCCGCTCCGGGGGTTTTGGTACCCAGCACTAACCGGGGACCCGAATCCACCATACCCTAAAAGCATTTACTCAGGACAACCTTTATAACCCCGTTTCCAGATAAAACAAACAGAGAGGAGATAGAACCCGAGCAGTTGGTAACCAAAAGAAAACCCGAGTGCAATAAATCACTTTTATCTCCTCAACAAAAAAAAATAACAAACAATCTTTTGGAAAATTTTCTTCAT